>OU452229.1:24318224-24448039 GCA_911728455.2 Marthasterias glacialis | reverse complement strand
TGTATATTTTGCAATCTTGAAAGTACGTATAAATTGTTTTTTAGTTGAGATAGGATTACTAATAATTATCAAGTATTAATAGCTTTGTGGTTCCTTGAAAATCTAAATTGGAATTAATAACAAGCAGGTCATTAAAAAAAATCAGTTTGTTGTATTTACTCAAATATCAAAACATTTTATGTGCAGTAATTCCCCAGAAAAAAATAGAATAATTATATCATTTGATTAAATTCAAACCTTCAAAGTTAATTCGTCAAATAATCGGGCAATACATAATTTGTGATCACACCTATTAAAAGCTCTAACTGAAACTTAAAATCTATTCATTTTACTTTTAATAATGCTAAAATAGAAGTGCTGTTTTTCTTTATACCCGGTCCTCAGTAAATATCACCATATAATACTCAGATCGGCTCGTACTACGAGGTTACAGTGCGATCTAGAAAACATTAATCTAAAAAAGATAAACAAACAAGACTTTAATCGCATTAGATTTCGATGTATATGTAATTGAGTTGATAGCCTTTCCACGGGACAATAAATGCCATAAATGCATAAGAAGTGATGAAATCCCACGCAACTTGCATCATGAGAAAAAACAAACAAACAAAAACACATCTTTAGTGGAACAAATTGTTGAAACTGATATACAATTATCGGAACCAAAACGATGATTAAAACCAGAAGATACGAGAAAATGTGAAACCATATGTGCTAGAATTCATTTTAAAAACTATCGTATGAGATATACAGATTCTTGGGTTGGGCAAGTCTGACCATAATTGATAACATCTCCCTGCCAATGCACAAAGCTTATGTTAGTGTAGCTGTTGATGTCGCTTCATTTTGCATGGCCGTGTGGCAGTCAGTTTATGTCCGCAAGACCAAGGCTACTCAAGACCCCTGGACAATCAGTCAACGCACACCTGATTGTAAATCCATTCGGACAGATTCTTCCGGCCAAGATTCGTGTTTTTCTAAATTACTGTTGAGCCTTTACTCACTGATGAACAATATTTGGTCTACTTTAAGTCCGGAAGGGCAAGTATCCTGAATTAAGATGGTTTAAACTAGACAAGATCCGGTTTGTAATTCCCTACAGATTATCCAGTCTTCAGACTTTTAGATTTACTGTGAACCTCTGAAGTTCAATGGTCATTACTTGTGGTATCATAAGCTGCTGTAATATGATATTTTAGAACTTGAAAACGCGAATCTGCTGCTGAAATAGTTAAATTAAAGTTGGTATTATAACAAGTGACATTTCACTATATAAGAATAAAATCCTTGCGTTTACACGTAAAGAAAGCTAAAATAATGTATACCCGTTAAAAACAAAGGACTTAAACCCAAGGTATTCGGGTGTTATGAACTCCTTGAGTTTGTAGCTCTATGTTAGGACAGAGCGAGGACGTCGCTTTGATTTCGTTTACAAGACTAATGGGGACCAAAATCCAAACGATTGGAGGTCAAAGAGGTTGACAAACATGTGTGTGTATATATAAGACTTATTACATGATTCATCAAGAACAACAAATAAAACTTTTCAACACCTTGTCATGATAGTATTGTTTTGAAGAAAATGAACAAAGAAAAGTTACATTATACCGAGTCTCAGTTATATTGAAAGTCTAAAAATGTGAATCATCTAGATCAGTCGAATAAGAACAACGTAAATGTATATGGCCTCGTACCTTCCGAAAGCTGAACTCATATTAAACGGAAACATTTGTCAAGATGATAATATGATAACATTAGTCTTTCTTACAAGTCGTAAACCACACTAACACTGTCAGTCTTGATCTAAAACGAGGTCAGATTGCCAATAGTGGAGATGAAGGGTCACGGTTATGACCTCATTCAACCTTGAACCATCTCAACCCAGCACTTTTTTCAAGAGACAAACACCGTCATATCAGACCTTGGATACTGATCTTGAGATCATGTTGAAAACAGGAGAAGGAATTGAAGAAACAAACTTGGTTTTCTTATCATCAAGTCACGTCAGACACACTTTTAGATCAAATATCATAATTATTAAATTGGGTTCCTGTACATATTAATTACAATGTGGGAGGAAACTTTGTTATATTCTTGTTTTGTGTTTGAAGGAAGGATACGAATACGCCTCACCTGAGATAATTCATGATAATTATTGTAATGGTGGAGAAAAGTTCGGAAGGTTGTCCGCAGGCCAGCCCAGATTTAAGTTTTGTTCTTTAGTTGGTATCACACAAGACGACCATGCAACAAGACTCACAGTGTGTTTAAGTCGTAAGAGAAATGATTACATTTCAACATACCAAATAAACACATATTCCACAAAACTGTTATATGCCTCTTCATTGGCCTATGCACAAAACTCAGGAAGGTTCATATTATACACTGGGTAGTATTTTGATCAAAGAATTACTGGATTTAATCTTTCAGCGATACCCAAACGCTTCATAGACTAATTATAAGTCTTAACCGCAGTTTGACAGTTTCCCAGCTGGTGTAAAGCGTAGAAATGCCCAGGGTTTCTTTTCATGCGGAGCAGGCGGCCCAAGAAACTCTGCGCACGACTGCATTTTAATAAACACCATAAAAGTCTACAAAGAATAAGGACATTTGTAAGATTCACTTTGAAAGGTTTTTTTGGCCTTGACTCCACTATTAATAAGATCCAATTTCATAACCGTAGACATGATTTCATCATTGTGGTTGTCTGAAATTAAAATTTAATCATTTCATGTGAGTCTGTGAGATATTTTAGGAGGCAGGAGGTCTGTTTACCACGAATCAATTTAAAATCAACATACCTTTCTATTAATTTACTTTAGCGGGTCTGAGAATACAAAAATGATGTGTTTTTCGAAAAGGAGCAACATGCCAGCTTGTCAGATTTCACTTTATTTGACTCTAACCTAGTGTGGTGAGACGGGTATAGATCCAGTATAAGTAATTCGACAAGGGCATTGTGTTAACAGACAGTAGTATTTGGTTTTAGTAGAAATCGCTCTAATGGTGGGGCGCCCGTATTGCTGTTTGATTAGTTAGCCACAGTTTTTGGATTGAAGAAACACAAACAGAAGAAAATACTGTACGGTGTTGATGATGTACGGTACGCTTTCCCACGTCTGAATTGTATTGTTAAA
Organism: Marthasterias glacialis; assembly: GCA_911728455.2. Classification (NCBI taxonomy): domain Eukaryota; kingdom Metazoa; phylum Echinodermata; class Asteroidea; order Forcipulatida; family Asteriidae; genus Marthasterias; species Marthasterias glacialis. The sequence continues at coordinate 24,444,902 of OU452229.1, read as the reverse complement.
CCCAAATTACCATGGAAAGTGTAGGCGTTCCATTCTAATGCAGTGAAAGATACATAGCTTTCGTCGGGTCTCATTTCGGCAAAGCTTATATCTGTGTCCGGAACTTCAACTGATCTTAATTTGCAGTTATCACCCACGCACTTGTCACGTCATTATGAGGCGGGCATCACCGATGCACTGTCACGCCATATGAGGCCTATTGCATGTAATTTATGTCTATTTCATCCAGCATGGTACCCAGCAAGTATCCTAAATTCACGAATTCAATTTTGTAGACTAGCTTGCTTTCCAAGCAACTGCTTGATTTACCGCATGTCTTCACCTGCTATATCTGTCTTTTTTCAATTATCTCATCCAAGCAGATATCATGAAGATAACTGTTTCCCATTTATCTTGTATTCACTTTAACGTAGTCATACCATCTTTTTTTTAGTTGAGGAAAAGCACCATCACAGTCAATGAGTATATAGGTAATCTGACCAAAGATTCCGTATTCCTCGTCAGCTAATCGGTTGATCAGTGTTTCTTTCACAACGATCAAAGCGGTGAGTAACTACTTAATGATTAGTGCTAATGAAACATTCCTGTCAGATATGATTAGTTCTCTCTTCTAAATGAGTGAGTTTAAGATCAACAGTAAGACATCACGATCTGCTGGTTTATCCGGTTTTGTCAATGCCGGATAAATGGACCATTACTCAGCTAGCATTTGGTTGTATGAATCTAGCTATATTCTCTAACTTCAGAATGATTCTAAAACTCAACAACCTTCGTGGTTCTTGTGGATTTACTTTTACAAATGTTAATTCTTTTCGGAAACTGTTCCTGAAAAAGTTAAGCCAGCGAAGTCCAGTCATAACGTTTTCAACAGATGTTTAATATGCAGTACGATTTACAGACATGATCCTGTCCAGCATACACCTAGGTATATGGTAAGATTTGAAAAGAGGATCAGAAGAGGATTGGAGGAGATTAGAGAAGTGGAGGACATTTGTTAATAAAATTCAAATCAGTACAGCTGTTACACAAAACTATTTACATCCTTTTTTCAAAAGACCAAACATTTATTTTCTCCTTTTAACCATGAGTATGATTGACTGTATTTGTCGATTTAAAAAAAGAAAAAAAAGTTAAAAGTAAAAATCGCCAGCAGAAGTTGAAGTCTAAAACCACGATGGTGTGCTTGACAAGTACATGACCTGTATCTCACCATGCCATTTCAATTGTAATGTGCACAATTTGATGACTACTGTGCCACAGTCGGTGGTAGTGAACCCTTTAATTTGAAACAGTGACATCTTTATAGTTTGAAACATCAAAAGAGAGGTTCATTCGTGCAATGCCTATTCTACACGTGTGTAAAACCTGAAAAGTATGAAATATAATACTCTGAAGATACTCACTTAGTTGATAGAATAATAAAACAAACAGGAGTGATGGCCTTAGCATTCGATCCAAACCGGACCTTCGTCAGACGCAAAAACAAGCACAAACATAAAAACAGATCCATTTATGGAAAAAGGGGAGTAGGGAATTATGAGCAAGAATCCAGAAATAAGCGGGAAAATGATAGCCAATCAAAGTAAATACATTACAGACAAAAGGATGGCTGAAGACCAATCAGAGTTTAGACAAAGGCATGGCCAATGTTGGACAGTGCAAAAAGGAGATTAATAAACTAAATAATTATAAATATGTATAACCAATGAGGTCTAGGATTTGACAATGTGGATTAAGACACTTTTATGTGTACCATGTAACACGATCCTTCTTCAATACATTATTTCAAAAGGCATATTTTCACAGATTAATATTTAGCAACATAAACACAAAAAAAGATCGACATCGTTATGACCACGCCTTGTTACTCTACATGGTTTAACAATCCGTACATGTAGGTCTTCAGAGTTCTGTAGACATAATTTATTTAGTGGGTTGTTCTGTTCCTCATTTCTTGCTTCCCTTCCCAGCCCCTACACACACACCTACAAGTTTTCCCTACACACCCACACACAAACCCTCTAGGAAATTAAGCATCCTTTCTTAGCTTTAAACTTTACGACATGAAATAACATAGAAGCAAGAACGTATCGAGTTAATGTTGTTAAGTTATACCTGGAGAAGAGGGAGCTACATTTACAGCTGTAGATTTTGACGAATATTTAAGATTTGGAACAATAGGTAGGTGTTAATGGTTTTTGTTTCAAGTAACCCGTTATACCTTCAGATTATCGGCATCAGATGGTGATGTAACATTAAGACGTGCAACTGAAGTGATTTCCTTCTCCACTTCTACGAGAAATTGTCAATCATTCTAGAAGTTTAAATTAGTTACGTCTTGTCTTAATGAGTCTAACAGATGATAAAACACCAGCTATGAACTCATCCTTGTCACTTCTTAATGTCAAGATTATTATTCATGTGTCAGTCTATCATCCAGCGCACGCCCCCTCTCTATGTAACGGGAAATCTACAATTGATGTAACAGATTTATCAACAATCAATTTGGAAGGGGAGGGGGCGGTAATTCGGCTTAGCACATTTGAGCTTCATTTTTAGTCCAATCTAGGAAGTCGTACAGTAATACTACTGACGGGATGATAATGACAAACAGACTACCTTTATTATAGCAAAGTCTTATTAGGCTAATGTCCTAGTGTAGGCTCCGTTTACGAGTTGCGTCCAAATCACCGATTTTGAACACCCAGCAAAACGCAGCAGTGTAGCTTCGTGTTATGATTTATAGGGTTAGGTATTCATGAAAACAGATTGACAGCCGATTCCTTCACTCCACAGTCTCACCACTCATCAGCTCAATTCACAGGGTATGGGAAGTGCCTTGAAATGACTCATTCAAACCATGCATCCTTAACCAACAACCTGGACAAGAAGGCCGACCTAATTTACATTCCTGTACTCCTCATCATTCAAAATGTGTTTCCAATTGTTGAAAAGTTCAAAGTCATGGGCTGAGGAAGGGTTAGATCCTGCAGCCTGATGGCAGGTATTTAGGCAAAGGTCTTGGGGTGGAGACTGCGTGCTATTGATGACCGTGCTGTTGTTGATAGAGTGTGGTGCCGCACCTGTGATGAAAACCTCCTTCTTCCTCTAGTTTCCCTCGACATGAACGTCGAGTAAGAGAAAATACCACATGCGGTTAAAGACATATTTTTCACATTATTGTCAATGAAGATAAAGCTGGGAAAAATCTAGTTGGTGTAAATTCATTTACATTGAATTTGAAAAATAACGGAGTATAAACGTTTTTGTTATGAATTCGGATTAATCTAATCTTAATTTTTTAGAGATCATCGCAAGCAGCTTACAAAAAAACTTTCCTATAATAACTAATAGAAGCAAATGACAGCTTAAAGTATGGTCATTTTTTCATGTAATCATGGAACAGTCGTGTGATTAAACCTATCACAATCGTAATAAAGGTGTGACTAATTACTGTTGCATGCCTTTCTTGTCTTGATAATTAATTTATGATGAAGGCAGAGTATAATCGGTACTCAAACCCCAATATTTCTATATTAGCAGCTTATTGTTTCTATTGAAATCTTCAGTATGTAGTTGTGGTTCCAATGTTACCTTTCAGGACTTTTGTCATAACACAGCCGTAGGAGTCGGCGAAAATATTAACCCTATCAGGACCGGGGGGACACAATGTGCCCCCAAAATATTAACCCTATCAGGACCGGGGGGACGCAATGTGCCCCCCCCCTACCGATTTTTCCCCCGTAACTTTTTAACGCTTTATATTCCGATCACCTCGAAATGACTTTTCTTGACTTTTCCCAAAATATATCTAGGATCATATTGCCCCCCCCCGAAAAAAAAAAATACAATAAAATAGAAAAGAAAAAGAAAAAAAATGATACCGGGGGTTAGCTGTTGTCATGACAATCATTGTTTGACCTTCACTCTAAAACTAAATTCGTCAAAACAGCGTTAATTAGTCCTTTCAGACCACATTTTGACTAAAATTAGTCAAAAATGGTCTAAAATGACTAATTAAGGCTGTTTTGACTAACTTTAGTTTTACAGTGTTGGGTCACACGATTTTACTGTTTTTTTAGGGATTTTTTAACAAACTTTCTTACATAATTTCCACTTTTTAAAATTTCTTTGCCAGAAAAGTGATAGTAAAGAGTCACGTGATAGTCTGAAATGGTTTTTGGAATTCGAAACGGCCGAAATTTTTGGAATTTTTTTTTTGACGTCGTCATGTAGAACTCGGTGAAAGGAACATTTGTGGCAAGTTTCATTAAAATCGGTCAAACACTTTGGAACATACGGAGGGGGATGTTTTTAGTGTATTTTGTACATATGTCCAAAGATGTAAAATAAATAAATAAATAAATAACTTTTTCTGTAGATCAAAGATTTGAAGGTCCTTGCTTTTATGGATTGTTGAAAAAATGGTCCAACATTGTGCCCCTGGGGTTGTTGATTTTTAACCTTCAGCATTTGGGGTACACTGGCCCTCTAAAAATGGCCCTATTCTGCTAAATAGTGTAGGGTCATTTTCCCAAGATGGAGTCTGGCCAGTTTACTCGTTCAGGGGTGGTTTTATTTTGGATCAGTCTACAAACAATTCTCAACGGCTTTAAAAGAAAAGTGACGTTCATAATGTCAGAAAATATAATTTGGTTTGTTTTCTAGGCTAAGAGACTTTTATGTATTTTTTGAGTATTGTTGATTATTTAGCATTAAGCATTGGTTGCTATGGGAGTTTATTTAGTGATATGCACCTACCTTGAATTTAAATAGCGCCCCTTTTGTTGGCAATCGAATCTAAATCGGTCAATACTCAACTACCAACTGAGCGTCTGGACTCGAGTGCGGCCACCTGGGAAGCGCGGCCACCTGGGCACCGCGGCCACCTGGGCACCGCGGCCACCTGGGCAGCGCGGCCACCTGGGCAGCGCGGCCACCTGGGCAGCGCGGCCACCTGTGGGCAGCGCGGCCACGAACAGCGTGGCCACCTCGGCCTCGATAGGCTTACAGAATGATTCGATTGGGCACAATAAACAAACAAACGGAGGAACCCAACATAATGCACAAAATCGACGGTGTCTATCTATTTATTAGGGAAATCAAGTTTATATTTGTATTTGCCGGTTAATATTTTCATTAAAAGATTTATGTACAAGACTTGTGAATAAAAGAACGTGTTTTTTACCATAATAAATTAATTTTTTGACATTAGCTCAGATGGTGACGATTGAACCGTTGTCGTAGCCATGGCTGAATTGTACAAGATTTTCAGTAAAAACAATACAACTCAAAGATAAAAAAAAAAAAAAAAAACCTCTGAAACTGTGGAAATATTATACGAAATACAGGAACATGCTGGAGTTATGTGACCCGAAGCAAATTTGACGAATTTGATTGTCACCATGAACCATTCATTTTAGAGTAAGTAAGTCAAGAAAACGTTCTTGCACATTTAATTCCCTTTTATAATACAAAAGTTTAAAGAGACCGGTCGATAAAAAGCCAGGCTATAGATATTACTTTCCCTCTTCTTCTTTCGTACGAGTTAGTAGTGTTGTATGTCCATCAGGCTGTTTCTCTAAGTTGGGTAAGCCAGTTGATTTGTGCATCATTTGGGCTTGATAGGTCAGTCATTCCATCAGGGGGTTGGAGGTCAGGGCAATTGTAGATAATAATGATCTGCCGTCTGCTCATCTGCACCGCAAGTGCATGCCGGTGAGTCTCGAAGTTTCCAGCGATGCATATTGGCGCTGAATCTGCCAACCCCAGTTCGCAGCCGGTTGAGTGTTACCCACTCCCTCCGAGGTAGTTCAGAGCCAGCAGGAGCTTTGAACTACCTTGGAGGGAGTGGGTAACACTCAACCGGCTGCGAACTAAAGTTAAAACTGGTTTTTAAAACACTTGTGCACAAGCATACGATTCTCGTATTTCGGATCTTTTCACTCCATTTTGTGAGGATTTCATAGCAGCAATATGTTTTATTTTACCACCATCAGAAAGATCCGATCTTACTCTTCCAGAAGTGAAACATGGACAAACTGCAGCTTTATAACAAATTTGTGGTCAGACTTGAGTGTTTTTTTGTCCGCTCAAACCGTCTGCGGTAAGTAAAGTGTTATACAAAAAGCAGGCAACATCATCTTCAATCATACCGTCAACTTTAAAAAATATTCCCTGGTGATCACGTTAGTTTTAGCTAGACGCATTAATTACAGCCTTGGTGTAATTTTTGCAAGTATGAAATCCTTGGCATTATAACACACAATCATAGACAAAACGTCTTCATGCTTTTGTATAGAACCTTCTCTTCAAAATATAGGGAACCAAAAGCTGTTTCGACATTAAGCAACTTAACATAATAATACAAACAATTGGTTATCAGGGGAAATCAAAGAAATCTGGTATTGTGTTATTTCTTCCAATCGGCACATCAAGGCAGATTTCAAGGGTGATTTTATAGTCACGCAGACGATTGCATTACTTTAAAAGAGCCATGATCGATGCAACCAGGCAAAAACTCTTCACTCTAGACCATCAACACAACTTAAAATTTGTCTTCGGTGTGTCGACTATCGACGATGGCAGTAGTTTTACGCTTAACTGTCACTACATTCTTTCTTTGGTTGACTCTTGCATGCACACACAGTGATGGAGTCGAGGTAGATGTGGCTGTGTTTTTGTTTGCAAGTATAAAAGGAGGTCATGTTTTCAGTGACAATCGTTTACTTCCAGCCCTTGAGATTGCCCGTGAAACCATCTCTCACCGCGTAGAGAGAGGACAGTATGCTAACTTTACTCTACGGTGGGTTTTCACTCCAGATAACTGCGCTTTCAGCAGAGTAAATGACGCAATAAGAGTAGCTGCTAAACTTTACTTTGAAGGAAAAACAGTCGCTTATTTCGGACCGTCCTGTAGCAGCACTTTGGTGAGTGTAGCAGATTTTGCTGCTTCGGTAAATGTACCTATCTTTTCGGGCAGTGCAAGTTCCAGTGAAGTAGACGATAAAAACAGGTATTCAACCTTAACTCAAACAGTCTTCAAAGCAAAAACCATGGCGTATTTTTTGAGGGAACTTTTCCTTGTCTACGGCTGGGAGACTTATGTTTTGTTTGGACAAAGTTTTGTGAGCATCTACATTAAACAATCAATAGAATCTGTTTTTGACTCTGCTGGATTTCAAGGCTACACTATACAATTAAACCACAATGATACAGAATACGAGATTCCTTTGAAAATAGCTGCTCGAAATAGCCGAAGTAAGTATCACAAAATAAAACCCTTAACACTCTTTGTTTTTCCCTCAGGCTGATGATCATGTACAAGATTGTTGGTTTCCTTGTGGTGAAATAAATAACTAAAACACCATGAGTAAGTTGTTTGTAAAAAAGTTCATTCATGGTATTACCACAGATGTCTTCACATGGACTTCAAATACTTGAATATTTGACTTCAATTTCTTGATGTTGCTCTAATTCAAAAATGTTTTACGTCAATATTTATAATCTCTAACCATTTGAGTCGGCAAAGTTCACGTTTGCACTTCTTACAGCCGACGTCTTGTCAAGTGGCGCTGAGCGGCTCGGTACCCTACACTCTAAAAAACGAGTGTTAAATCAAAACTTGAAGGGTTCGGTCAGTGACATTAGCGTTATACAGTTAGATTTTAACTAAAGTTAGTACCAACAAAGTGTCAAACTAACGTTTCAGAAGCTGAGATTTAAGTCTTAATAGTGTAAATTTAACTCTATCAAAGTGTTGTCACTGACCGAACTCTTTATAAGGGTTGATTTAACACTTTGGTTGTGCATGCTGATGTAAGCATTGCGTGTTAATCAACTCTCAGTTTTCTGACTTCCTGACTATTTTCTAAACGACTCGGTGGACGAAGCAAGCATAATACAACTATTTCACAACCGTTTTTTTGAAAGCACTTTCCTTTAACTTGTTTTTAGATTGAGTTGTTTTATCATAATTATCAATTACCTTTATATTACTTTCAGAAGCGCTCGTAATGATACTTATTGGAAAACTGTGAGAAGAGGATTAGTGGATGTCACAACCCAGTACAGATCATTTGAGTTGGACCTTCGGTTAAACACCCTTGTTCACACCTGCATACAAAACCACAGTTGAAGGCTTTTATTTTCTATTTGCAGCACATTTATTTTACATTATTTACAGTGTTTTACGTTATTTACAGTGTTCGATTTCCCTCCTTCCGTCTATGGTTCGTCTCTCCTCCCATCTAGTACCTCGTTCTCCACGGGGGTCGGTTGTCGGTTTACAAACAAGAGATGGGTTCTTCCCAAGTACCAAGCCCTGTAATTCACAATGAATCCTTCTTCATACTACTTATATTTACAACAAGTTAATTCATAATACTACAACAAGTCTTTAATTAATTTCTGAAGTATTCTCCCATATCAGACTTAACAAAACGTCACTCCACTCGTTGATAAATATAGCGTTAAATAAACCCAATTCACAAAATGGTTGGCTAAGTTGCCCACAATTCTGGGTCCCTCTTCAGTTATTAGAATTAACAACTTTCCTCTCATGAAATTAGTAATTAATAGCTTCTTCAAATGTACAAACTTCACACTGTTTTCACTTTAAATAATACAATTTAATACGAATGCAACTTGCAGGAATACTGGTGAATCTTGGCTTTTTTCCCCCGTATTACTTAATGCCGTTGCAGGCTTTATACGGCTAGAGAAAAAATTCTTGGCTCTTTCCGTGAAACTCAAGCTCTCATTAGCTTTTACAGTCAAGGTTGGTTGTGCTCTCTCCTTGGCTAACATCAAATTTCATCGAGGTTGGCTACGCCCTCTCCTCGGGAATCTCTCCTGCCCAATGCTAAAAATTTTCTCTATCCCAGTTTTATCAAAGTGGTTCAGGAATGTTCATGTTACCTCCCTAACCTTTCTATATGTGTGCACTCAGATAAAATTACGAGTATTCAATATGCAAATCCAGTTGAAATAAACCAATCAAATGAAATTGTTGAACCTAAATTATACATATGCATGCCTTGGGAAGGCTCACCAGGTTTAAGGAATTTGCAGGGCGCGGTGTGGCCACTTAAATAAAACTTGTTTCTTGTACACCCATTTAATCATCATTTTCGCTGTTGGGCAATCCACCATTTTATATTATGTTTCTCTTTAGTTATGAAATAACACTTGAGTAATTTCGCTAATTTCTCCTTCACTCTGTGACAGTGGAAATAAAACGAAACAAAATATAATTTAAAATTACATATAAAATGTTGTACGCCAGAAGCAGTAAAGACATTCTAAAAAGTGGTGCACAAACCAAACTGACAGAGCAAAGAGGTAAGAATTCATGTGAATTCAGAAGACCAATAACATGGGTGCGGGTTTGAACACAATGCAACAATTGTGAAATATAGAATACAAAAGGTTTTTAATATAGGTCTGTACCCGTATAGAAATAAGTTTAATATAATAAAGACCATCTTGAAAGATATGGAGATTTGTGCAACAAAGATTTCAGTGTCGAATCGTTGTTAAATTTGTGGCGAAAGAGCACTCAACGCCCAAAACCAACCGAACAAATTGGTGCATTTTGTTCTCTTCGACCCGCTTTACTCAAAATTTGACTGAATCCATTACCGGCAACCATTTCACTGCGTTCCCATGTGATGTAAATAGATTGTAAACCTGTAATGAAGATTTGACTTCCTATTACCGAACCTAAGGTGGAGTCTACAGCGATTATTTTAAAAAGGCAGTGGTTTCAGCATGTTCTGTAAACTGAACTTGATTTTATAAGTTTGGTTCCCTGTAAGATTGCATTGTATCGTATTAACGATCTAGTTCTTTATAAGACACATGATCGATGCCACCAGGCAAAAACTCTTCAGCGAGAGGACATAACTCCGTATTCTATCAACGATGGCAGTAGTTTTACGCTTAACTGTCACTACATTCTTTCTTTGGTTGACTCTTGCATGCACACACAGTGACGGAGTCGATGTAGATGTGGCTGTATTTTTGTTAAGATACCCAGGCTTTAGAGATGTTTTCAGTGACACTCGTTTACTTCCAGCCCTTGAGATTGCCCGTGAAACCATCTCTCACCGCGTAGAGAGAGGAGAGTATGCTAACTTTACTGTACGGTGGGTTTTCACTCCAGATAATTGCGCTTTCAGAGGAGTAAATGACGTAATAAGAGTAGCTGCTAAACTTTACTTTGAAGGAAAAGCAGTCGCTTATTTCGGACCGTCCTGTAGCAGAAGTTTGTTGACTGTAGCAGATTTTGCTGCTTCGGTAAATGTACCTATCTTTTCGGGCAGTGCAAGTTCCAGTGAATTAGACGATAAAAACAAGTATTCAACCTTAACTCAAACAGTCTTCAAAGCAAAAACCATGGTGTATTTCTTGAGGGAACTTTTCCTTGTCTACGGCTGGGAGACTTATGTTTTGTTTGGACAAGGTTTTGTGAGCATCTACATTAAACAATCACTAGAATCTGTTTTTGACTCTGCTGGATTTCAAGGCTACACTATGCAACTAAACAACAATGATACAGAATACGAGATTCCTTTGAAAATAGCTGCTCGAAATAGCCGAAGTAAGTATCACAAAATAAAACCCTTAACACTCTTTGTTTTTCCCTCAGGCTGATGATCATGTACAAGATTGTTGGTTTCCTTGTGGTGAAATAAATAACTAAAACACCATGAGTAAGTTGTTTGTAAAAAAGTTCATCCATGGTATTACCACAAATGTCTTTACATGGACTTCAAATACTTGAATATTTGACTTCAATTTCTTGATTTTGCTCTAATTCAAAATGTTTTACTTGAATATTTATAATCTCTAACCATTTGAGTCGGCAAAGTTCACTTTTTTACGTCTTACAACCGACGTCTTGTCGAGCGGCGATGAGCGGCTTGGTACTCTCTCAAAACGAGTGTTAAATCAACACTTGAAGGGTTCGGTCAGTGACAACAGCGTTATATCCAGTTAGATTCAACAAAATGTCAAACTAACGTTTCAGAAGCTGAGATTTAACTCTTAATAGTGTAAATTTAACTCTATCAAAGTGTTGTCACTGACCGAACTCTTTATAAGGGTTGATTTAACACTTTGTGTTTTAGTAGGATGCAAAAGGTTTTTAATATAGGTCTATAATCGTCTAGGGATGCGTTTGATATAATACAAACCATCACAAAAGATCATGAAGTTTTGTGCATGAAAGATTTGAATTTCGAATTCATTGTTTGGCTAAACATGGAGTGAGTGCGCCCTCCATTGTGCCATCTTAATGCCCAATTACTAACAGAATTAACAAATTGGTGATTTATTGGATACAGCTGATTTATTGGATACAGGTGGTCCATTGTTGAATAACCTCTTGGAAGCCTGGCTGCTCTCTTCGTTGCTGTCTGTCTAATTCATACGGTGGCCCACAACTGTCACGGCAAAAGCAAAAGGGCCACGGCGAAAGCAAAAGCGCCACGGCAAAAGCAAAAGCGCCACGGCAAAAGCAACAGGGCCACGGCAAAAGCAAAAGGGCCACGGCGAAAGCAAAAGCGCCACGGCGAAAGCAAAAGGGCCACGGCAAAAGCAAAAGGGCCACGGCAAAAGCAAAAGGGCCACGGCGAAAGCAAAAGCGCCACGGCGAAAGCAAAAGGGCCACGGCAAAAGCAAAAGGGCCACGGCAAAAGCAAAAGGGCCACGGCAAAAGCAAAAGCGCCACGGCAAAAGCAAAAGCGCCACGGCAAAAGCAAAACCGCCACGGCAAAAGCAGAGATGTAGATATGGGTTAAAGGTCGAATTTGGTTACGGTGCAAAAAACCATGTGATATGACTATGTAGTAATATTCAACACGGACGGTGAGCAGCATCCTTGACCTGCATAATGTTCACACAAGTTCAGGTCCCATATTAGAGACCAAAGCGCCATATTACCATAGTTTAAAAATCAAACGGTTCTTAGATGTTCAAAATGGTTTACAAACAGTGACCATTGATTTATGGTTTTTAAACAATGGACAATGATCAATAATCTATTTTATGGGCAAGTGTATTTAGTAACTCATGATTTAAAAACAATATTAACAAGCACAAAACTTTTATACTTTACAAGTATGTAATCCATAACAAAATTGGGCAACACTTTTAATAATAACATGCAAAACAATCAAATGGAAAATATCAAACCAGTCGTGGGATGGTTAACTACCGAAGGCAATACCGAAGACAAAAGACCTATCATTTACTTCTGTCCTGTAACATTTTGTGTTGCACCGGAATTAGTTTCAAATTTCCCGCACATCACTCACAAAACGCCAATTACCAAAGATTAATTAGGCAGAACAGCGACCATATGGCACCTAGTTTTCCACACCCTTGACCCCCCCCCCAAAAAAAAAAAAAAAAATAAAAATAAAAAAAAAAAAAAATTGTTCCATTTATAGTTTGGTCTCGTTTTGCACCCGTGTCGTCTTGTTTAGAAATGCCTGTAAACAATAAAGTAAATAAAGCAAAAATTACTCTAATCACACAGAGACGTCCGAGACAGGAAAACAGAGTCAGGACAGACAAAACAACAAATTAACAAACTGGAATAAAATAAAACTGGAAGAGGAACACATCACAGAGAGAGATAGAGGAATATAAACTGACAAAAGCTTCTTGAACATATTGAGTGATTTCTGTCAATGTTTTTTTTTCTTTCTTGTCCTTCAAAAGCCTCTCTGTGACGCAAACATCCATCAAACTGTTCATGGTCATATTGTGGTCTTTTCTCATACTTGCTTTTCCACGGCTATTCTCTCTATAAACAGTTGCTACAAAAGTTTTCGAAGAGTTTCAAAAGTGAATGTCAGCAGGCTGCGTATCTTCCTGCCTTAACGTAGGACCTGAACTAATGTGTGCACATTATGCAGGTCAAGGATCAACTGCACATAAATCACATTTTTTTGTTAAATACTGAAAATTACAAATTTAGCGTAAAAATAGTAAAGACAATTATATAAAAACAAAAAAACATTAACTGAGTTTACACAAAAAGCCACAGAAATAACAACCACATAAATAAATAATTACTAAATAGTGGCAAAACCAGACCCCCTAGTAGCTGACATTCTGCACACAGACAAAAAAAATGGAAACAAAAGTGCAAAACGTCAACCATTTAGGAGTCTGGTTGCCACTGAAACAAAAGAGACCTTTCTTTTATTTGTTTTGCTAGGGGGCAATCTAAATTGGCGTCCAGTTGGAAGATATTGAAACAAAAGTACGTGGCAGTCACTGGCTAAGATGGATTTAGATTTCCTGAGTATCTGCTGCTCACAAAACTGAGTAAGATCTCTATGTGGTTCTTTGACTCGTGCTTTGGTACATGCGGTATATCTGAAAGCCGTTGAAAGCGCCCTCATGCGGTAAAAAAATCCGTCAACTGCAACAACTTTTATGTACAGAGACAATATTTAAATCTAAAATAAGGACAATGGACTTTACAGCCTTTCTTGAGGAATTGACTCGTACTGAGTCCGCCAAATGGCGTTGTATAATGACATTCAAGGCTGGTCTCTATTTCTGGTCTCAATTCTGGTCTCTATTTATTTAACAGCTTCAGGCCTGTAGGAATCCACTGACAATAATGCTAGAACCTTCACGCAAGATTTGTATTGTTTTTTACATAATTTAACTCAGAGGTTGTTATTAAAGACACAACCACAGCGAAAATGGGGTATTGGTTTGAATCTGCTCTGGTAGTGAACATGATGTACATCATGTTTGTAATTAGAAAAGTCTTCATGTATGATGTTGGTCTTTGCAATAGAATGGTCTTGCATTGTGGCTATAAATGTTTCCGTCGTTTCCTTCAAAAGTAACGATATATATGGAGATATCCGTATCTCTTGAGATTGCCCGTAAAACCAACTCTGCAGTGGGTTTACTCAGCAGAGGGTTGTAGTCTTGGACGAGTTGTCTACGCCACTGGCATCGCTGCCCAACTTTACTTTGAACGGAATGTAGCGGCGTATTTTGGGCCACCCTGCAGCAACGACATGCAAAGTGTGGCTGACTTTGCAGCTTCGATGAATTTACCAATCTTCTCAGCAAGTGCTGGGTCACATGAATTGGAAAGCAAACTAAGATATCCTACTCTGACTAATACTATTTACAAAGTGAGTACGATGGTGTCTTTCATGAAGGAACTGTTGGAGTTCTATGATTGGGATTCCATTGTTTTGATCACTAAAGGTCTCCTCTTTACACGACCCGGTAACGCAATCGAAGAGGGTTTACGTGATGCTGAGTTACGAGTCTATCAATTATACTATTAGTCAGTTTGAAAGGACTAATTACTCTAGTTGAAGCTTCAAACAGAAGCCGAAGTATGTAGAAACTGTTCCATAAACACTTCTTATTAGTTAAACGTATTTCTTATTTTGACCTATTAATAGTCTCAACAATTTGTACTGACCGCCTTAGACATGACTGTGTTAGCTTTAAAACCACCATTACATTAAAAAGGGACTTGTCGAAATGAATACTTTCAGTGGAAAAAGGAATGAATGGTTGAAAGTTGTGACAATAAATATTTTCCTATCTGGTTAACAGTTCAAGGCCATTATGTCACTTGAAGTTATGAGGAAATTATAAGGACGTTAAAAGGAAAGACACAGTTCATCCACTGTAACTAAAGAGCATTCTTCATAATTAGTGCCCACGCGGGAAAACTTAGATGTGAACATCTTGAAAAAAGTAAGGAAAGCCGTGACTTTTGAAGCCCAGAAATTACTTTTTCATACTTTTTGGTAAGAGGTAAAAGGTATTTATGAATGGGAATAAAGGTGTGCTGCATCGGTTTTTAACTATTGTTTAATACCCCTGAGGGGCCTGGCGGCCGATAATTGCACTCGCCTGCGGCTCGGGCAATTATCGGCCACCAGGCCCCTCATCGGTTTTAAACAATAGTTAAAAACCTCTTCATTACACCTTTATTCCCTTAATATTACATTCCTCGCTCAGTCATAATGCATTCTTTTAAATATATAAACATGGTTTGAGTATACCAATCGTATACCAATCTAAAAAAAAAAATAAAAAAATGATGGGGTTGAGGGGTGGGGGTTCCCAAGCTGTGCCTGACGAGGAAATGAAACAATACCGATTGCGCGACCCGCGTCACGTGACCCCTTCTGGGTATAAATTGTAAACACACATAACGTCCTCCATAGGAAAGTGCGGTGACAAATATTCCAGAGTTTGTACCAGAGACCATCGAGTGGTTGGATAAAGCCAGTAAGGACAGTTCCAGCAAGTCAATTTCTTTTAAGGTATACCGTATAAATGTGCAAGATGTGTTCTCTTGAACGACGGAGCATTAGGCCAGATGACCGCGATCACCACACACTTTTCAACACACAAATTTCAAAGTTTAGAGGCTGAAACCATCCAAAGAAATTGCTTTCCAAAACTGTGTGATTCCTTTGCCTATATGAAATTCTGTAAGGCTAGGTATAAATGCTCACTTTTCCAACTTTGGCTACATAATAATCGTCCGACGCCGGTAGTGCATGGCTAAAAAACTCTTTTTATTAGAATTCTGTTAAATTGTGAAACAGAGATGTGGTTTAAATTAATGCCACAACATACTACTTTAAATAAAGGGGCTGATTAACTAGTTTACCAAAAGTAAAATCGTCTGTTTTTGTAGTCACACTTTGTCACGGCATATCTGTTTACACGTATTTTGCCATCAGCTGTATGGCGTTATACCCATAAGGGGTCACGTGACCGCATGTCAACATTGGTCGCGCAATCGGTTTATACAATGTATATGAAAACAGAACAGATATGCGCTTCACCGACTTTCTCTGTGTTAATATTCATCCGCGCATTGTTAATAACAAATAGAGGCCCTTCAACGTTTGCTCTTCAAACCATGCAACTGACGGGGGGAAATATCGATATTTAAAATGAAGAAGTTGCAGATGTGGGAGACTTATTGCAGTTTCAGTTGATACAAGACTCTAGCTGGCCTCGCGTTAATAAATCACGCAAAGTACGTAGTTCGTGCAGAATTCCAAAATTAAATGTGGCTTGGTTTAAAGTTCTTCACCAGGCGCAAAATTATTTATCCCGGCGGATTTCTGACCAAACAATGACTGTGAAAAAAAGAAGAAAAAACAAAGAAAAAGGAGGAAATGAAAAAGAAAAATAACAAAACACGACAACAATGAAGACAATAAAAATAAACCCGAATTAATTGTTCGTTATAACTGATACAAATAAGTATTTCATCAAGTATGAAGTCGTGGCACACTTGATTTATTCCATCGTGTATTAGGGAGTAACACACTTATTAAATAGACCGATTGCGCGACCTACGTCACGTGACTCCTGTTGGGTATAAAATGTAAACACACACGTAATACTCCATAGGAAAGGGTGGTACGGTACACGATGATTAATGCATTTAGTTAATTCGATCGAGGTTTTTCTTCCTCGAAAACTGTGAAACATATTCCAGAGTTTGTACCAGAGACCTTCAAGTGGCTGAATAAAGCCAATAAGGACAGTTCCAGCAAGTCTTGAAAATTGTAAAAGTACCGTATAAATGTGCACGATGTGTACAGTGCACGACGGAACGTTAGACCAGACGACCGCGATCACCACACACTTTTCAACACAAAAATTTCAAAGGTTTGAAGCTGAAATCCTACAAAGAAATTGCTCTCCAAAACTGTGTGATTCCTTTGCCTATTTGAAATTCTGCAAGGCTAGGTATTAATGCTCACTTTTCCAACGTTGTTTATCCTTTTTACAGTGACTTAGGCCAACATTACAAACAAAATAACAGACGGGTGGCTACTTAATAGTCGTCCGACGCCGGTAGTGCATGGCTAAAACCTCTGTTTAGAAAAATCCTGTTAAATTATGAAACAGAGATGTGATTTAAATTAATGCCACAACATATACTACTTTAAATAATAGGGGCTGATTAACTAATTCATCGCTTAACGAAAGTAAAGTTGACTGTTTTCGTATACTCACTCTGTATCACGGCCTATGCTTTTACTGAATGACATCATACACGATAGGAGGTCACGTGACCGCCTGTAAACATTGTCGCGCAATCGGTCTATTGGTTCCAAAGGAACAATCATAGCTCATAATGTCCTTCATATCAAACTTTCTTGCAAATGTCCCTTTTATCATATCTCGTTAACTGAAAGAACATCACTTTCTGTAGAGTTTTCAGGTAACACGGTCATTTGAACAAATTAATTTATATATGCGGCCTTGTAAAGATTCTTTATTAAATCTGATTCAAGTCAGCCACGTGATTCCTCTCTTTTAAAGCACTGCGTAGTTCATTTGGAAGCTATTTCGACATCAAGCCTGACCTAAGGCTGACGGGGAAAAAAGCAAAAAAACAAACAAAACAAAACACGATTTTAGTTTGGAATGCTCAATACTGTCGCTATCGTTGTTTTCTCACTCGGAATCTTCATGGTCAATACGATTGAAGAGGCAAACAAAATACAATGTATCTAGTTGTCAACATCTTGCAGTGGCTGCACAATTTGTCTCAAATTTAAAAGAGGCAAATTTTGAGTGTGTTTAACATTCCATCCAGAAACCTTAACAAATGACAAACAGACTAAAGATCTGTCTTATATTTCATCTTGTGTAAGATTGCTTCGTTTCCATGATGGAAAGTCTTACAAAATTCCTTCATCAGATGATATTCGTATGCTTTGTAATCTATTCTACCGATGCCTTGGACGTGAATATAGCCATACTCTTATCTGCAACGAAGTCTACTCATTCTGGAACACGTTTACTACCAGGTCTTGAGATTGCTCGTGAAACCATATCGCACCGTGTGGAGAGAGGCGAGTATGCCAACTTTACTCTAAATATGACTTACTCGCCAACGGGCTGCACTCGTCCATTGAAAACTTCTTTAGGTGCAGCTTCTCAACTCTTTTTCCAAGGCGAGACGTTGGCTTATTTTGGACCGTCTTGCAGCTCTAACTTAATTGGTGTAGCTGATTTTGCTGCATGGGCCAATCTGCCGGTTTTCTCTGGTAGCGCTAGTTCCAGTGACTTGGATAATAAAGACAGATTTCCAACTCTGACTCAGAATGTCTACAGACCAAGTACGCTGGTGTCATTCCTCAAACGACTTTTCCGTCTTTATGGTTGGAAATCATTTACTTTGCTCACCAAAGGTTCATTGTTTGAATATACTGGTGAAGCAATCGCAGAAGGACTGACACAGGAAGGAATCAAAGCTTACACTTTACTCTTGAAAGATAAAAATCAAATTTCGAACACATCCTCCTTAAACGAAGCATCGTCCAGAAGCCGCAGTGAGTATAACAATTCATTATGATACCATCAGATGTGTAAACACATTTAGGAAATAATGCGTCCATTGTAGTCGATTTCATTCATTACAATTATTCCTAAAACAACCCTCATGAAAATACCCCATTGAATAATATTTATTGGTATTACTATGTTGGTTTCTTAAAAAAAGAGTAACATTCTTCTCGGTGATAATTTTACCAAATCGAGGGAAAGTTTGTGTAGGACCATTACTATATACAGACCATTACTATTACAAAATGTTTAATTTAGGGATGCGGCCGAAATCTTGTTTGGTTAAATAATGTTGAAAAAATTTATAAGGTATTATTTCATATTTCTATTGATTTAAATAATGAAACTTTGGACAGTCAAGATCTTTGTGTGTATGTTAAGTTTGACTGTTTGCTTGCTTCAGTTGCGACACAACACACGAATGCCTCTCAAGAAACATCAAAGTTATTTGTCTCGAAAAAAAATTGAGACAGAAGTAAAAGAATGAAAAACAAACATGCCCTCTCAGTAGAACTGTGATCAAGGTAAACGACGTCCAAGGACCTTTATGATGTATGTAATTTGCAAGCCCACGGCATTCACGGGTAATAAGCGAAATAAAGCAAGCTAGTACGGGAGCTTTCTTTTCATTGAATGTACTCTTTATTTCTAAATTCTACGGATTCTAGGGATTCGAAGGCTAAATTGTAACTTTAATATGAAATGTGATACTGGTTTGCAACTGTTAATTTTAAATGCCGAAGGCTAAATTATAACTTCAATCTGAAATGTGCTTGCTTTGCAACACTGATCAGGATTGTTCATTTAACTTGGTAAATAATTACATGTAGGCCTAGGCCTAATACAAAGAAGAACCAAAGAACCATGGAAATAAATGTACACATTTACATTTTCATGAGCAGAAAGCAATAAAGTTAGAGTTAGGGAATTGCAAGTTGTAGATGCAACAAAGCAGCATCACGACACAGCACTCTTACTCAAGTATCTTCGTCTTTAGCAACAGAATGCACATATCAATAAAAGCTGTATCTGTCAAAGTTTATCTGTGTGTCACTGTGTAAATATATTCCTCCACGAAAAAGCAAAATACTTCGTTTGAATCACCGAAACACAAATCTCATGCCGAGAAAAAAAACACACATGCCAACAGGTGTTTAATGCTAATTAATGTAGACAATCACATTTTTGTTTTCTTTTTTAGTTATCTTAGTATTTTTGTTCGTCTACCTCCAGCACATCAATGGCTTTGCAATTCCATGTTATTGTAAATTCTGGTCAACTGTAAAAGCAAATTTGCCGTTGCGCATGCTTGACTCAATATTGACCACAGTATTCAAATAGTCTGAGCAGTATGAATAATTTGAAATGAAACAACAAACGAAACAAGAGGTAAAACAATCATTAACATTGTCTGCACAATACAATGAACAATGAGGCATTGGTAACAAAAGTATTTGGCATAACAGGGAGTTACCCTTATTTAGTGATACAATGTGAAACATTTAAAGTTAACATTCTTATTCAGTACGATTTAAAAGGATAGTTTGGCAGAGTGTGCAGGTATTTTTGTATACATTGCTCAAAATCCAACAAATTCACTACAGTATTCAGTCTAAAATCATTTGGAACAAACCAGTACAAATCACTGTCTGGCCTCCACTTTGCGACACTTTAAAACAAATCTTTATTTGAAGTGCCAACATAAAAATTAAATTTCCGAAAGTTGAAAATCACACAATTTTATGGCCTGCATTGTGTTACATCGATGACTTACAAAAAGAAAAAGGACAAAAGGAAAAAGGTAAAAAAAGAAAGAAAAAAGAAAGAGAGAGAGAGAGAGAAAGAACGAAGAGGAAGAAGAGAGTTTGCCCTAATGGATTCTTTAAATTCGCTACATTTTTTGATATTATATTAAAGTTTTCGATCTGGTTGTCATATTGTCAAATGCATTCTTAAAGCTTTCACGAGAAGAGGGTATATTTAATTTCAATTCATTTCTGTTTATCATCTTTTTCAAATTAGACCAGGAAGCACTTAGCTCGAAAGTGTTTTCTAAAATCTAGAAGTTTTTTGAGCACGCACAATGACATGAATCATTATCCCTAAAACTGCCATCACTTCCATTTCGTCTAGCCCATTCATGTCCACAGCAAACAAAGTGAACAAATCAAGTTGGTTTTAAACTCAGATAAAACTTGTCCTTCTGGAGGCTGACTGTGAACTGTGCAGTATTACAACAAAATATAAATGGAAAATTATTATTATTATTATTATTATTATTATTATTACAACTTGACATTTTTTTGTTGAACCAGTCCAGGGGCGGATCCAGGTTTTTCCACACGGGGGGGGGGGGGGGGGGGGGGGGGTAGGTGTGAAATTTACCGATCAAGCAGCAATTGATGATTGGATGTCGGAAGTTTATTTCTCATTGCAAGTGGGCGGGATGATATCTTGATTTTTTTTTCGGAAGGAAAAATAGGGGGCGTGCACCCCTCCGCCCCCCCCCCCTTGATCCGCCCCTGCAGTCAAAGTAAATCTAAAGGTGCATCTGGAATCGCAAACTCTGGCTTTGGCATTGCATTTTAAATCTTGTTCAGGGATCAAATACAAACTCATTTTAAAAACGGTCAGTCAATAAATGTCGATTGATTTGAAGGTGCACGGTACATATAATGAATACCGGTATAATTATTTTAACAATGGACATAATTTGGAATAAGACCACTGAAGAAGAAATATGACAAAGCGGTGCAAACTCGGGTCTTGATATAACGTATTTGGTGGGAATCCTTTTGTGTAATTGCTGCGAAACAGTCATCTCATAAAACGGTCTGGATACGATTCTTAAGATTGTCTTTGATGGAGCAAGTCAAGACTTTTACTCCATTCGAGTTTGTAGAGTTGATAATAATTTTTTTTTCTGTGATTATGGCATACTCATGTATGTTTGTTGTTATTTTGTTGCAGATTAATTTAGCTCGTTTTTAAAAACTAACTTGTAGTGCTTCACGGTAAGTTATTATTATCAAGAAAAGAAAGGACAAATCAATTTTCTTTGTTCGAGTTGTGTGTACTTCTAATTTAACCTTATCAGGACCGGGCTTTTTTGGAAGGGGGGGGGTCCGTATGTTCAAAAGTTTTCTAACGATTTTGATGAAACATGATGACGTCGAAAAAATTCGGAAAAATAAAAACAAATCAAGCGTTTTTGACTGTTTTTTGCCAATTTTGGGTCAAAAAAACGTGTTAACCCCATAACTTCTGTAATTCTTCGTCTGAATGTTTTGAAACTGGCCACTCTTGTACTTTTTACCAAGATCAATTTAGTAACTAGAGTTAAATTTGGGGCGTTATAATCCGTTAATTTGTCCCATTGTTTGGGAAAAAATGTTTGTTTTTTTTGCGTTTTTTTTTTCACTTAAAAATCAAAACAGCTGCCGCTAAGGGCCCAAGGAGCAATAATAAGGCTTGGTTGACAAACTTTAATATCTTTTGGGTCTAAGAAGTTAGCATGTTGAAAATATTTTATTGTTAAAAAATTTGATATAATTTGACCCCCCTAATTACAGGCTAAAAACACAAAATCCAAGATGGCCGCCACAAATGGCGGCCATTTCGAATTCCCAAAAGAATTTAGACTGTCGCTAAAAATAAGGATAACAAAAACTATGCTCAAAAAGTAAAAAGAAAAAGTAAAATCGTCTGACCCAAGGTCAAACAAATGGTTCCATACCCCTCCAAGAAGAAAACACGCCCACTCGATGGGGACGCCATGTTGAATTTCGTTGTTTTCGTGTTTTTTTTGTAGTTTTTTTTTAGTGTGTTTCAAGAAAGTTAGATGACAAATTTGAATATTAATTTTGGTTTAAGTTATAAACAACTTGATGTGATTGTTCTTGTTTACTAGCGTTAAGATGCTCTAAAAAAATAAAACTTATGTTTGGTTATGAGAAAAATGCCAAGGACCATGTGACCATGATCCATCTGTAAAGCACAACGTACTTAAAGAAATATACATTGTTACATTATCATTGTTATATTATAATCCATTCAAGTTAATACCGGGGTCATTCCATTTCGCTTGAAAATAAATCCTCGGGTACATCAACATTCAACAGTTAAAAATAGTCATTCAATTTCGACACGTGAGCATTCATTTGACAAATAAAATCATTCAATTTAAAAGGGTCACTTAATTCATTCAATTACGTCAAAGCCAGCAGCAACGGGCTGGTCGACTATTCATGTTCGTCAACTGGCAAACATTTTAGAAATGTTAGCATTCAAATTCGTTTCTTTGGTATGCGTTTTTCTGGTTCGTATTTGTCTATTTAGGTAGGATATTATGAGGGGGAATTCATTTCTACACTGTTGTCGATTTATACCTCTCACTAAATATATAATTTTGAAGCAAAAATGGCTACCCGTGGTCATTACAGAAGAGTGACCAATGTAGAATAGAGGAAAGCTGATTGAAGCATTCGAGGGTTTAATTTGCAAGGTCTCTTAACATTAACAAACAAAGAGAATGACAAAAAAGTGAATTTTAAGGCCAAAGCAAACATTTACTATGTACGGAAGCGTATAGCTGCCAACATAAAAATAAATTTTCTCCCAATTAAGTCGTACGTACGAGATAATAAGTCGTAATTACGAGATAATAAGTCATACGTACGAGATAATAAGTCGTACGTACGAGATAATAAGTCGTACGTACGAGATAATAAGTCGTACGTACGAGATAATAAGTCGTACGTACGAGATAATAAGTCGTAATTACGAGATAATAAGTCGTACGTACGAGATAATAAGTCGTACGTACGAGATAATAAGTCGTACGTACGAGATAATAAGTCGTACGTACGAGATAATAAGTCGTACGTACGAGATAATAAGTCGTACGTACGAGATGATAAGTCGTACGTACGGGATAAACAGTCGTCGTACGAGATAATAAGTCGTACGGTGAAGAGGGTCAGCATGGCGAACTTGACAAATGCTGTGAAATTCTACTTCAGTTTAGGGTTTAATCATTCTGAAATTCTTGAGTGCTTGGCTCACATAAATGGAGATGTGCTGAGTCTCCGTAGTTTACAGCGGATTCTGGCCAGTGCTCAATTATTTCGCAGGAAAAATCATTCCGATATTCTTGATGTTGCTTTATTCTAGAGCATAGTCTAGAGCAACGTGGACATAATTTAGCCCAACATGGGTTGTACGTGTGTCATTTCACCGACTCACAGTCAAATTGGCAAATAATATGAATCTTTGCAGACCTCATGGGCTTTGGTTTGACACAACATAATCATGAATCAACTGGGCATACTGCCTGCTCGAAACTTACCAACAATTAATGTGAACTAAAAACACGACTGAACCAACACTAACTACTAAAAGCGAAGCACACACAAACAGCCCCCTCTAGCGACCACGGAAAAAAGGAATGTCTTGCAGTAAGACTATTATCTCGTACGTACGACTTAATTATCTCGTAAAAAAAGAAAAAAGGAATGTCTTGCAGTAAGACTATTATCTCGTACGTACGACTTAATTATCTCGTAATTACGAGATAATAAGTCGTACGTACGACTTATTATCTCGTACGTACGACTTATTATCTCGTACGTACGACTTATTATCTCGTACGTACGACTTATTATCTCGTACGTACGACTTATTATCTCGTACGTACGACTTATTATCTCGTACGTACGACTTATTATCTCGTACGTACGACTTATTATCTCGTACGTACGACTTATTATCTCGTACGTACGACTTAATTGGGAGAAATTTTATTTTTATGTTGGCAGCTATACGCTTCCGTAACTATGCAAGTAAATGCAAGCCAAATATTGTTTATTGTTTTTTATACTTGTGTGACATAAAACTTTTCAAAAGTTTAATCATGGGATAACAACGCAAAAGGAACTCATATGCAATTAAGACCAAAAATGAGAATTAAATTAAACGCATTAGACAGATAATCCACACAACTGCCAGAAAAAGAACATTGTCGCTAACTTTAAACGCAAGCATAAGCTATATCATACTCATATTGAATTTAAACGCTCAAAATGTTGAAATCCGTTGCCCATAAACGAACAAGAAAAGAACAATAGGTACAAAATCGCAGTGCGCTTCGATGACTCTGAATTTGACTGCATCTATTGAGAAAGGGTGGTGGATATTCAACATTAAGAATGGCGATCTTGTAGTCTTGAATGTCTATAAACGAAATAAAATGAAAAGAAAGGGATCCTGAGTGCACTAAAACGAAATTGAATGCAATAATACTGAAAGAGAAACCCTATGTTTGTCTGAATCAGATAAATCGCTTGAATTTGAAAGCGCAATAATGGAATTGAATGATATTTTGCTGAAATTGGCCCGGAAAGCCTTTATTATCGACCATGACTTCATTATTTATTTAACTGATTATAAAATCAAAAATCTTCTCTATTTTTTCTATTGCTTTTTGACGAGTATTGTTTGAATATTCCTAAAACTCCAAGCTAGTTTTAGGGATTTTTGTTTTTTAGAGTAGACTGATAAAAAATCGTAAATAGTCGGCGGTTTTTGATCATTGATCAGTTATTTCATTCATTTGAAAATTGAACGTGGTATTACTCCTAGTTGTAATCTCGCGATGACATAAGCCAGATGGGAGTGTTAAGGAATCTAAATTGTCAATTTCAACTGACTGAAACAATTGAACAGACAGGTTTACCAGAATTATTAACAGCAATATTTTCCATGTTGTGTTTATTATCAACAGTTATTGTGATTAGTGCCGATGGTGATGACGTCCGTAAGATTATGCTGAGTGCTTACAATCTTGGTATGGTATATGGTGACTACGTCTTTATCAGCTACCATCCCTTCAACAACACCAAGACATTTGGAGATGACTCGTGGAACCAGGTAAGATAACGTCACAAAGGAATAAAGTCAAACGCCTTTGTTGCAATATCTCTAGCCCTACGGCTCCAGGTTTTTGCACAAAATCAGTTTCCCAAGTCAAAGTAAGAAAGTAAGGTCACAATAGTGTGTATGTTTTATAACATCTTAAAGTAAGTAAAAATAAGAAAATAATGACAATTAGAAATCACAATGGCCTTAGATTCATGCGTCATATACATCCATTAACTTCCCGCATCGAAAGCAATTGGCAATCAGTAGAAAAAAATACTCCAAATATTGATTGACTCCAACACACAAGAAATGAATAAAGTATACATAGTGGTTATATCCCATCATGACAATGGGCAAATGTATAGGCCGAAGTCTTAACAGTGGATGATTTCCCCCTGTAATTATAGGGTGACGAGGATGACGCCAAGCTTAAAATCGCTTACAAAGCACTGATGACGATCCGACTGTTTGAACCAACAACTGATGAATATATCAATTTCCAAAAGGAGATGAACCGTCGAATGCTGGAGTCGTATAACTATACCCCTGAAGCTGGGAACGAGGTTAGAACAATTTGTGATATTCAGTTAGTTCTGGTGAACTTGGATTTCACTATGAGAAGTGATTTGAAGGCAAGAAAACAGATAACTTAGACCACATTTGTTTGACACAGAGATAATTGTAAATTCAGAAGATAATACATTCCTCTGCAAAACATTATGGGAAAATGTTTGCTGAGTTGATACATTTAAAACAAATTCTGATTAATTTTATGATGTTGAACACGCGTAAGCCAGCAGTATAATCACGTTAGTGCAACTGATTAATGATGTGTTGATTTTAGTTGATATTTTTTTTTGCTGTGTCCTGGAATGGTCTTTTATTTTTAGGCCAACTTCTTTGCTACATCTTTTCATGATGCTTTAATCTTATATTCTCTGGCCATTAATGAGACACTTCATGAAGGAGGAGACATCCGGGATGGTCTAGCTCTGAGAGATAAGATGTGGAATCGTACATTTCAAGGTATAGTCACGCACGACGTTAAGATGATGTTTTAGCTAATTACACAGTTTACTGATACAGCAGTTTAGAGGGCGAGTCCCTTAAGTGTTTACAGAATAAACAGGAATGAACCATTTTACGGTTTTTCGATGATACCATGATAAGTACGTCTCATTTAGTGAGCAGAAACTCGTAAACCAACACAAGGATAGAGTGACTTGCATCTTCAGTTTTCAAACACTAACTTGCACTTCTGACTCAAAAATAAGCGGCTAACCTTGCAGCCTCTGGTGGACATCAGCCTATACTGCGTATTTTTGTTCTGTTATTTCAACCTATGCGATTTAATTCTACTTCAGGTATTGCCGGTGAAGTATCGATCACAGATCAAGGCGACCGAGTTGCAGTGTATTCTCTATGGGATATGACAGACACTGAGAACGGTGTGTTCGAGGTTGGTAAGGATACAAGATGTATTAGTGTAAGGAATCAACATAATGTAACGGAGAAGAGTCAAATTTACCACCGGTCATGTCAAATTGTGTTTATTCGTTTCATTGTCATAATGTTTAAAATTGATCTTGCCTTTCTATGAAGGTGGTTGCTGACTATTATGGAGTTTCCAATACAATCAAATGGTATAAAGACATTGAATGGCATGGAAGAGAAGACGGCAAAGCACCACCGGACACTCCATTCTGTGGATTTTACAATGAGAATCCAGCGTGTCAACAGAAAGGTACAATAAATTTTCAACATTTCTTTTACTTTATTTACGGATTGCCTTGTGGTTGGTATATTGTTAAGTAATATTCAGTGACGAGATAAACTTGATTTATACAACAAACTCTAGTAAAGATCCTCACTCCTCCGTAGAGGGAGCCCTTTTTTGGAGCTTCTTCTTCAATCTGTCCGGTTTAACTTCTTGATCAATTAACAATTTGCCTCATTGAGAAAATGGAGGAGCTCGGAAGAGTTCTAACTTTGATAAATATTAATTTCAAACGCAAAACAACTACTTTGTATTGTTTTATTATTTGAAACAGACGATAACACCTTGGTACTGGTTTCATCTATCATAGCTGCATGTGTAGTGATCGCCTCGGCATGTGGCATGTTTTTTGTCTACAGGTAAAACGTAGTATTTTATACAAGAATTGAGTTGTAATTTCTCCAGATATAAGAAGTCATTTGAATTTATTCCTTTAATTAAAGAAATAAATGATAGGACTTGTTAAGAATATCAAAGTGAACATTGTATTCACAAAGTTCAGTCGTGATGAACAACTGAATGGGGTTGAACTTTATACGCAGGTAGTGCCTGAAAAGACGAGTAACTTACCCGTTTTCGAATACTGTACATGCATGCCTTAACTTCCCTGCATGGCTGTGACAACATTCTCTCGTCTGTTATCAACTCTCGTCTGTTGTCAACTGTGATTTGCAAGACTGACAAGTCAGTTGAACAATTTACAGAAACACTTAACCAGGTTTTGTGATTCCTCTGCAGGAAGATGAAATTGAATTCGGAGTTGATGAACATGTCTTGGAAAATCCGGTATGAAGATTTGATGTTTAACCATGTTTTCCGATCCATGTCATCTTCAATACGTTCTCTGTCAATGGTAAGAACTAAAATGTTTGATTATCAATCCTATATTAGCCATACCGATCATTAGATTAATGGCATTTATATATTGATTTTTTTTTATTTATTAAAGTCCTAACATATCATACTTTATGTGTTCAAACAATAATACATACTAATGTAAAGTCATAGTAAAGTAAAGTAAAGTAAAGTAAAGTAAAGGGATGCCCAAGTTAACACTATAACGTTAACAAAAGTGATTTAAACATAGTATTCACCACACATTGACCAAGCAAAGATGCTCATAGTTTTAATTATAAGATGTTCTTACTTTTTCAGACTGGTTCTATGACAGACGCCAATAACCAACGACAGATATTCATCAAAGTCGCTCAATACGAGGTAAAAGAGAAAGGGATGCAAGGGTCTTTTGAATATTATGAGATAAAGAATGCGAATGTTTCAAAAGACATTTTGGTATTTCCTGGAAACTGCGTGAGAATCTGCACAACAAACGATACTTTGACCTATACCTATGAAACATAAATTGGCTGATTACAAATGCCCTTTGCACACAAAATAATGGAAACTTTCAATTCATTAGGCAGTGATTTGAAGTGTTGTAACAGTTGCTTAAAAATCAATTGTGTTAATAATAAGACCAAGATTAATAACACAAGGAAAACAGAGAATATTTAAAAGGACCAGTGCCCTGACCATACTTATGAGAGGCCAAGGTAATACGAAAAATGGAATCCTTCTGAATTGTTTGACTTCTGTTTCAAGGGCTATGTCATACGCTGCAATTTACAGGCAACCAGTTCCAGACAATCTCCAAGAATAATAGTCATTAACATTTCAATTTTCACATTATTTTCTTAAGGATTGTACGACATCACTAGAAAAATAAGTCCTGTGCTATCAAAGTGTTCGTTTTGCATGCAGTGCAGTTGGTTGAATCTAGGTTGCAAATAAAACCTGTCCTGTGTGACAAAAACCCTAAGACTCTTCGTATCGTGGTTACGCATTTCACTTTTTAAGTTATTCTTGAGCAAATTGATAACAGCTTGCTCTGTTTAATCGCAATTCAGTATTAAATCGTTGATCCGTAAAAGCGCGGGGTTTCTTGACCTATATGAGATGACATCTTGGGTTCATCTTGGCCTGTTAGACTCGTGGTCCCGTATGGTTGGTCAATTGTTTTTCCTTATTTATTGAGTAGTTTCACTTTATCTGTATTAAACATCTAATTTGTTTGTTTAATCCAAATAGGGTCGACTGGTTGCTCTTAAACAAATGAATACAACCAAGATAGACCTGAGTAGAAAAAAAGTATTACTAGAGTTCCGTAACGTAAGTACTCTATTGCTCGATATTTGCATTGGAACATAATGTTATAACTTATTATTTGAGTATCATCTTTTATAGATTAACAACATCTATCGATTCACTGGAGAGGAGAATCTAAAAATCTTGATTTCAAATTTCCTCTCACACGTCTTCTCCCTTGTTGAGATTGGCATTAAGATATACATTTCTACTTGAATTTGATTGACAGTTACGTCGTCTTGAGCATAGCAACCTTGTCCGATTCGTTGGCGCATGTATTGATGGCTATGATGAAAACAAACACGTGATCATCACCGAGTATTGCCCAAAAGGAAGTCTACAGGTTAGATAAATGATATTCTAAACATAAAAGAGTTGTACATAAAAACAATCCTCAAGAAGATTATTGTTTGATGAAAGGATAAATATTAAGAAAGAAGGAATTCATTGGTTTGGGATTTTGGAGGCTTTCGCTGCCTACTCACTTTTCCATAATTTAGGGAAATATGAACATTTTGCGTCTCAATTTATTCCAGGATATTCTCGAAAATGACGCTTTGAAGTTGGATTGGGATTTCAAGAGTTCCCTCCTGATTGATGTAATCAAGGTAATAATGATGGTTAATTGCAGTATGTGGAATCTTTGGTCAATGATATTGATGTGTGTATGTGTGTGTGTAATTTAAGGTAGAGAATATCATAGTTTAGTATTGATAATCAATAACTTGACATGATCTACACTCGTTGTTCCATTCTTGTAGGGGTTAAGTGTTCTTCATCACAGTGAGCTTGGTGTCCATGGTAGAATGCGCTCATCTAACTGTGTAGTGGACACCCGTTTTGTTGTCAAACTGACCGACTTTGGACTGCATGCTTTTAGAGACACTTCATCTGAGGACAACGACAGTCAAACTAAGATGAAAAGTAAGAACCCTTTATAAGAAGCTTTTAGTAACAATCACCCACATCGACATAAACTGTTGTGGGTGACTCATTAGTGTTACAACACTGTAGAAATCAACCATTCACCCTGGATAGTGTAATGTGTTGGTATAACGACACAATAGTTGCACTTTTAGTTTTACGAAGTGATTCGTAACAGGTTTTAACTTGTCTAAATTTTACAGAGATGATGTGTAAAGCTCCAGAACAACTAAGGAACCCGAACAAACCACTGACCAAAGAGGGCGACATTTATGCTGTTGGCATCATCATACAGGAGGTAGTGATGAGGGGATTGCCCTTTGAGACAGAGCGCAAGAATGGCGTAGATGTCAAAGGTTAGCACCCTGCATATTATTCTGTATGGACTTAAAGTTAACTGTGCAGAAGTAGGATACCATCCGGAAGAGAATTAACTATGTTTAATTCATTGTGTACATTATGTTCCTGCAGTTATTCTGGAAAAGCTTGCTGCTAAGCCATCTCAGCCTTTCCGTCCTCACGTCCCAACTGATGCATGTAGCCCGGAGATACATGCCATTATGGCGCAATGTTGGCAAGAACTCCCAGAGGAACGGCCCTCTATTGACGAGCTACTGTCCAGCTTGAAGAAAATCTGCAAGTAAGTAGTCGACCTCTGTCGCCACTTAAACTTCTCAAAACAACTACAACTCTCTCATTGGAATTTGTACAATGAAGTTGTGAAGGGTAACCTTTTAAACACCAATGTTGTTAATGTTCCATTATAACATAACTACATTAATATTTGCCATGATAGGAATGTCTCGGGAGGTATTATGGACAACCTGCTGTCTCGTATGGAGTCCTACGCCAGTAATCTGGAAGGTCTTGTGGAGGAGAGAACCTCTGCCTTCCTAGAAGAGAAAAGAAGAGCTGAGACGCTCCTTTATGAAGTCCTGCCAAAGTAAGTCTTTTTGCATCCTAGAATGTCTTTCCTATCGAAATAGCGCATGTTAATGTTGAGGGTTTTGTCTAAACAGATATGCAGTGCCATTTTATTTCCATTTATCCATCTGAGCTTGAACTTTCTTCCCAGGTCTGTTGCCGACCAACTGAAAGTAGGATCTGCAGTTCATCCAGAGACTTATGACAACGTTACCATCTTTTTCAGTGACATTGTGGGTTTCACGGCACTGTCTTCTAGCAGCACGCCTATGCAGGTAGGACATTCTCGTACTTGTTGGCTTAATATAGTCTGCATGAACCATCCAATCGGGGAATGGTTATTCTGTCTTTGCTTAACACGTGCAATAAAATCTAGCTAATGCAACTTACCCTTTTTTTCAAAACATGTGCATCATTTTCAAAAAGGTGGTGGCTCTGTTGAATGACTTGTATACCTGTTTTGATGGAATCATTGGGCACTTTGACGTTTACAAGGTAAGGATAACTTACATCTGGTTGTGTGTTTTATAGAGTACGATAAGATGAAAGTATGGAAAACAGACATAAAAAGTGTCACCCTACTCTAACACTATGGGTCTTTTGACATCCTTGCTAGGTTGAAACTATTGGAGATGCGTACATGGTGGTGTCAGGACTACCCATCCGTAATGGAAATAAACATGCTAAAGAAATAGCCAAGATGTCGCTGGCTTTACTTGAAGCTGTGGGGTCATTTAAGGTCAGGCATAGACCAGACCAAAAACTTCTTCTGCGGGCTGGTGTTCATTCAGGTAGGTTTTGGAAACTAAGATGACATGTAACTGTCGTAGGATACCACTACGCTGGTAACTGATGATTCTGCGATCGTTGTATCTAACTCACTACCAATACTATTAAAAATAATGATGTACACTACGTGATGGCTATTTTCTCTGATTGATGAACCATTTCAGGACCTTGTGTAGCTGGAGTAGTTGGTCTGAAGATGCCTCGATATTGTCTGTTTGGTGATACCGTAAATACAGCGTCCAGAATGGAATCCAATGGAGAAGGTATGTAGATAAGGGTGTCTGTGGTATTTTTAGGAAGTAAGGATTGTATCGCCCCCAAAAATATCAGAGTTCTTCACAAAGAGAAAACTTGAGTCCATACAAGAACTAAACGTTTCCATACTTTTTAAATAATTATTGTTTGTTCAGCTCTCAAGATTCACATCAGCAGTTCAACCGACCAAATTCTGAAGGAATTTAACGAGTTTGATATCGTATGTCGAGGAGAAGTTGAAATGAAGGTAAGTTTTTCTGTTTTGTAGCCCAGTTGCACTCAGCAGGCTATAGTAAAAAAATAATGTTCACATGAACAATACACAAGACAATGATCAACAATGTTTCCTAAATGAGTTTACAAGTGATCAATATCTAACATTAAGATAAATAATTCTTCAATTATTTACAGGGAAAAGGAAAACAGACGACTTACTGGTTGCTAGGAGAAAAAGGCTAAATGTCTGATGTAGGTAGACGGAGAGGAAATGTTGTTTACTTGTTATCATTGACTTTGTTCTTATTATAGATGTTTAAAAGCGTACGACCTTTTCGATAATTGGCACTAATCAACTTACATAAAGTGCACTTCAATGTTAATTATTTGAAACACTGTAACTTTACGAAAGCAAGGACTTCAACTGGAACCGTATTAGTTTACATCTCTGTACACAAACCACATCATCACCTTGCCTCCCTATAGTTCTGTAGTTTATTATTTTTTTTACGAGTATTTGGTATTTCTCGTATTAGCCGTATTAATTAAATATGTATATGTACTATTATTAATCATAACTATTAATCCATCAATCTGTAAGTCAGTAGTGGGCGTCTGTGTGTGGTAAAACGACAAAAGTGGCGCACTAATGAGGAGGAGGGCTCGAAACTCGAGCCCCCTCCAAGTGCCTGCCAATTAATAATTATTTTATATAAATCTTTTTGAGAAAAAATATAAAAAGAAGGGGAAATTGTAACGTTTGAGTGCATTTAAGACATGGAATGGGAGATGGGGGTGGCACACTGTTGTTTTGTTTTGTTTTTTACAAGAGCCTGCTTCAAGCCGATTTCCCAGCCACCTCTGAGATGTTTTTTCTTGGTGCGTTATACTGAACGATAGGCGCCTACCGTTCAAACAAAACACACAAAAAACCAAGGGAATTATGTGTTGATATAAATTTAATACATGCAACGTAATAGTAATTCAATAAAAACCCTGTGTAATACACTGTAACCAACTTTCCATAGGGTTGAGTAAAATAATGCAGACATAAAAATCACATTAGAATAGATAAGAACCTATTTAACAGGTAACTTCACCGAAAGGTCCACGTTCAGTTCAGTAAGCCATTTAATCATTTAATTAATTCAACAAAGTTTATGAAATGTGTCAAAAGAAACTATGTTTAATGATGTTTTAAAATTATGTATTGTTATGTGCAATGCCTGTTTATTGTTCAATGTACGCACACAAGAAGGTTATGACCAAAGAAATGATGCGAGGCCACTCAAGCTCCGCCACGAGGAAAGACTAGTTTATTTTAAACTGTGATCTTTTGATAACCTTTTCACCACTCACCAGTAAGTTCCACTGTCAATCATATCAATAAAACTAGATCACAAAAAAATGTAATTGATATGAATATTTTAATCCTGTTATATTTCTTGTCACAACTACCATACTAATCTTCTTCTATACTGTAATACGCTATGTCCGTCCGTCTGTCCGTCTGTCTGTCTGTCTATCAAACTTGGCCCGACCCAGGGCACGTTTGAATTCGTTAGGTCATCCGAGGTCAAGGGTCAGCTAGAGGTAAAATACCCGTCTGTCTGAGCTTACGAGAGCCACATTGTGGGGAGATATTTTGGTGAAAAACATAAGAATTATTACATTGTGGGCTTAACCCCAGAATGTTTTTATAAGGGAAAATGTCTTAAAACGGGATCAAAGAATTACTGTTGGGAAAAACCCAGAATGTCGCTCTCGTATAGATGCCTGTCTGTCGCAGGTTTCTCATACTTGTTAGATGCGTGTAACTTGGTCCGATGCTGAGCAACTTGTATCTGTAGGTCATTCGATGTCAAACATCGGCTGGAGGTAAAGTGTCTTCAGTTGCTCGGATTGGGCATGAACTTGGCGAAAATAATCCTAAACATGAGGGGAACATGAATAAAATAAAACCGATGTCATCCGAGCTCACACATACGTCATATAGGGGTCAAAGGTTAAATATCTTCAAGTCGCTCAGATTTGGCCCAAACTTGGTGCAAATAATCCTGAAAATGGGGGAGCTCGACAAAAATAAAAAAATGGTCGTCCCAGGTCAAACATAGGTCTTATACGGGCCATATTTAAATTTCCAGGGGTCAAAAGTCGCTCTTCCACCAACCACCCCAACCACGATTTCTCTCTCTCTTTACCAACTGCGAAAGACCTGTATTGGTCTGGTATAAAATATTGCTACTGACAGGCAATTGTTTAGTCAGCATTATTCTTATTACCATCATCTTTAATCGTGTCACCATTATCCCCAATCACTATGCATCTCCGTAAGCGATATCACTTTTATCACCAACACAGCACCATACCCAAGTCCAAATCAGCGTTATTCTCATATACAATCATCTCTGATCACCCGGCCCAAAATCACTATATATTGTTCTAATCCAAACCATCATCTCTGATCGAATCACCATTATCCAAATCATTTGCACCTTTCTTAATTAACATTCGTAGTCTCAACCGTCACCGTCGTTTTAGCGATTGTATTTCGTGACTGAAGTGGAAAATCAAGATACTCCATAAAATTGAATATTGCAACTTTCCTAATCTTTCCAATTGTATGTTCTTATGATTAAAGTAACACTAGTGTGACCATTTGGTAAGACAAGAAATGTCACGAAGTATGACTGCGACAGATGGTATTACAATATCATGGCGGTGCATCGTTCTGTCAATATTCAAGTTGACTAGCGTATGATAAACCATTGAGCAACAACAAACATGATATTATTGTCTGATTTTCATCATGTTCAATTTGTAGCTTACTTATCGACGATCACTGTAAAAACTGTTGGGCAAACTGTTGTGTGACCAGCCAGACTACGCTGCCAGGCCCCTGTATGATAAACCCCTTTACTTTCTTTGTTGTATTCCCTTTGTACATATATTTAATAGTGACGTAATGCTAAAGGCGAAGCTCGCGAAACAGCGCCGCTAGCATTTCTTTGAGCACGCTTTGTTAAATTTCACATAGCGCGGTATTTAAATATTTGGCTGCACTGCGTGTACATTCTTAGCATTCTTTTACATTCTCTTGGAGAGTAGTTTAAATGCTAGTAGTCACTCCTCTGCTGCTTTCCGAGGCAGACACACCCTAATTTTGCCAGCGTGTTGTGCTCCCGTGATATTTCATCACCAGTTGTGGAGAGGCATATGTGTCGAGGCCGTGTCCTGGTAAGTGTCTTTAACCTTATATTTATCATATATTCTGGATACATTTTCACCAATTATTTAAAGCTCCAATTCGGAATGTCAGTTGTTTTCACAGCTACTCGACAATTCGACACATTTAGTATAAAAAGCCTTGTTATTTTCTGGATAAAAGCTTGGTTATTTTCTTGATGTTGTAAAGAGTACGGTATCTTGCCTCGCTTACATAAATAATAAATTCAAATAATTCTTAATGAACTCATAATAACCTTTGCAAACTGTACCACAAATATTTCACCACAATTATGTAGGAACGGTCTGAAAACTCTCAATAGCAAATAATAATTATTGTACAAAATTTTATTGCTGATTCATTCTTGAATTCACCATTGACGTGCCTAGCTGCCACTTATCAAGGGCCTCCAATTAGTTTTGGGTACGTTTGTTAATGAATAATCATGGCTTGTTGAATTTTCCTATTTGTATTAAAATAATATCTCAGTATGAGAAGCCGTTTTATCATTATATTTATAAACTATTGATGAATTGAAATGAATTGAGAGACTTTAGGATTGACATATTTATTAAGCTGTGATCCATACGGATTTAGACTTGATATAAACTGGTTCACAGTGATATTATCTGATGTACTTATTGTGTTTAAAGATTTTGGTGTATAATAGTTTGAATGAATAATTGTGAATTTCAATGAATTTAATCAGTCATATTTCCTTTTCTTTTAATTTTCAGAAAGCCTAATATATATGACTGTCGTTTTGTTTTGTTATGTTTTGATGATTGTAAATAAATTGTGAACCCAACAACTACAGAATGAACTGAACTTTAACAAAAAACAAACTCTGACTTCCTTCGTGTCACACCCTGAGTAGCCTTACCAACTCGGTTACACAAAAATGGCGTAGTCGGCAGGATTGTGACATTGTTCAATAATTACAAACGACAGTCATATCAATATATCATCGATGTTTTCTACTACAAGTGCCGGCTATTCACCGGTTTCCAACGATCGCCGCTCTGAGAATTTCCCAGTGTCTACCGCCCTCATTGTCTATCACGGATTCAGCTACTACGGTCTTGTCTCCTGACTTCACCGAGCAGTCTATTTTCATCGACTTACTACCGTAGCCTGGGCTGGATTTCACGGGGAGCCAGGGATTGGTGTTGGCTGCGAGTCACTCTCGGTTGATAGGCAAAGTGTGATGTCACAATAAATCACTGTGGTAATGTTGGCGGCTCGTCTTGAGATAAATCTTGGGGCTTCGTGAAATCGACCCTTGGTCAGGCTGTGTGACGCACTCTCCCGTAGCTGATGAAACATTTGCAGCAAAGTCTACTCCAGGCCAGAGACATTTTTAGCGTTTTGACGACGTTTTCCTTGTTCAGCGAGTCTACTACAAAAGTACAAGAACAATCATTCATCAGAACTGTTTCGTGGTCAGTTAATTTAAACTGTGACTGTGAGAACGGACACTGAGTTTGGAAAACACTAACTTTACAGTGTTGACCGGTTTGAAACATAGACTCTGCATTGAAAATAGTTTATACTGTTGACGTGAGTTTTCTAAATTGAATTGTCAGTAGTTGAAAAAGAATCGGGTTTTTCAAAAAAAAAAAACAAAAAAAAAATTATTTCCTCTAAAATCGGGAAAAAAATTAATTTCTCAAAAATTTGAACATAATAACGTTAGTTGACTCACTGTTGAAGTGTGTTTTAAACTTGTATTGTACCAGTTGTATGATTGGTCATCTTTGGTGAGGTAGTAGTTGGTTTTTACCGAAATTTTTTTTACTAGGCTTTGTCAAAACTTTTACAAATTGTGACAACTGTGTACATTGTTGCTTATAACTAGTACAAGTACCACTGCATTGCCTTATTGAAATTCTTTAAGGAGGTAATTTGGCGTAGTCTTAGCTTAGCTTGGGATAAGTGTTTGTCTCAGCAGAACACAAAGTTCTGGAGAATAGAAATGTTACAGTCAGTGTAAGAATTTACAGTCTTCTGAATTGTGTAATAACACCGTTGTAGGTCAATTTTTTTCTTAAAATTCTGCAGGTGAAAGCTTGAACAGGACAGTTGCGACTTCTGCACCATATGCCTCTTCTCCCCACCCTGCAATCTTACCTGCTACGTCTATCTACTTGCACTACTTGCTACTCTCCATAGTCCATGCATCGCTGTGCGCCAGATGATGCGTATGTCCGTTAATGCCGTGTCGTATAAGGTACAATATGCTCTGCTTGTGATTTTGGTTATTGCACTCACATGTACTAACGTTCTTTCCCATAAGCAGCAGGAATTTAATGTACATAGCATGGCTACCAATGGGAAAACACCTTGGTCCCCAGTAAAAAAAATGTCTGAAGGTGATATGATGGCTAAGATACACAAATTGCAGGAACAACTGAAGGCGACCAAAACAGAGCCTAAACCAAAATCTAATCCAGCATTCTTACTTATGCCCAGTCAAAAGAAGTTGGCATCATACTCTGGTTCACCCGAGTCCTTGTTGAAACTAGAAGATTGGATTTGTGACGTTAAGGCAACAATTAGATCTCGCCCATTGTCCGAAGAAGATAAAGTTGATTTTGTCTTTCAACATTTAACAGGTCCAGCTAGAGAAGAAGTAAAATTTAGACCTAGGAAGACTGTTGATGATGTTTTCAGTATTCTTAGAGAAGTGTTTGGAGATCAGGGATCCTCAGTTCATTTCCAACGATCTTTCTTCGAGAGGAAACAAAAAGAACGAGAAAATATTAGAGATTTCTCTCATGCTCTCTTAGACCTTTTTGATAGGGCTAGCAGAAAATCACCTCACCTTACTGCTCACAAAGAACAGGTTTTGTGTGACCAATTTGCAGATGGAGTCTCAGACAGCCTTTTGAGGAAAACCTTGAGGAAAAGAGTGAAAGATTCACCAACAATTGATTTCTTTACTCTAAGATCCGAAGCCATTGATTGGGCTGATGAGTTGAATGATACACCCGTTTCAAAGCCAAAAGCTACCACTAATTCAACTCCTGCTGAAGTATTTACCTCGAGGTCTGAAGCCATTCACTGGGCTGATGAATTTAACACATCGAAACAGAAAGTTACCATCCAAGCAGCCAGAACAGGTCTTGTGGCAGAAACTAAAGCACTGACTGACATTGTTCAAAAACAACAGCAACAAATAGAACAACAACAGAAACAGATTGCAGATTTAACCAACCTTGTACATGAACACATAATAAAACCAGATGTCGCCAAAAACACAGAAACATACTCAAATCGCAAAGACAAAGGTAGAACTAGGATGAAGTGTGACTTCTGTGGGGCATTAGGCCATACTAAGGATAGGTGTTTTAAACTCCAACTTAAAGAGTCACAGGAAACCATCGAGAAGCTCAGAAAAGAAGTGAGTGAGAAGTCTTCGTCGGGAAACTAGATCCTCCCACCGTTTTGAGTCCATCGGTGGGTAGGCATAGCGTGGGCTCGACTGATCATTTGAAACATCGCTTTGTAGGAGATTGTCCCACATTAATGGCCAAGATTGGTGGAAAAGATGTTACCTGTCTGGTTGACACGGGTTCTATGATATCTACCCTTACTGAGGAAGGTTTCAATTCTTTATTTAAACCGGGTGATACACAGTTACATAGTAACAATCTCTGGTTGAAAATAACTTCTGCTGGTGGTCTTGAAATACCATATGTTGGTTATATTGAGGTTGACGTTGAATGTGAGGGAATATTAATCCCACAGGTGGGGATCTTGATAGTTAAAGATTCTGTTGACAAAGAACACAGGGAACAGAAGAGACAAATCCCAGGGTTACTTGGTATGAATATTTTGCGATCCTTCGTGGAAACGATGAACGAGAGCAATGAGGTTCAATCTCCTTCACTTTCATTTGTGAACAAACTTTTGTCACTTAATGATTTGGCAGCGAAGGCCGAACATGAAACCATTGGGTTTGCGAAGGTTGTCTGCAGAGAGGACATTTTTATTCCACCAGAGTCTACAATAACTGTTATGGCGGAAACTAGTGGGTTGTCTTCATCTAAACATGTAGTAGTAGAACCTTTGAGGTCTTCTGACCATCTTCCTGTTGGTATTTTGACAGCATCTACTCTTGTAAAACTTGATGGCACTTTTCCAGTTAGAATTGATAACATATCTACTTCGGGTTTTATCTTGCGACCAAAAACTCGTATAGGGGTTGTTCGAGCAATAGATAGTGTCGTTGACGATAGTCCACAGGTACAATTTCAGGTTACAGTTGACCATATCCTTATTTCTCGAGTGGAGGAAACTGCAACCACAGCTACATCACTGACTCCTGTATCAGTAGATTTAGAAGGGTTTTCAGGTTCATCAGATGAGTTGTTAGAAGTCAACAAGTTATTAGCCAAACATAGGGATATATTTTCTGACCATGAGTTTGATTTAGGAGATACTGATACTGTTGAACATCGAATTACGACTGATTCCGAACCTGTCTCCCAAACTTTCCGTAGAATTCCTCCGAATCAATACGAACAAGTCAAACAACATATTAAGAACTTGGTACATCACGGTATTGTGACAGAGAGTCATAGCCCATATGCCGCTCCAATTGTGTTAGCGAAAAGGAAGGATGGTTCTCTTAGAATGTGTGTTGATTATCGAAGGTTGAATTCCAAGACAAAGAAAGATGCGTTTCCATTGCCCAGGATTTCAGAATTCCTTGACGCTCCTGTAGGTGCGAAATTC
Organism: Marthasterias glacialis; assembly: GCA_911728455.2. Classification (NCBI taxonomy): domain Eukaryota; kingdom Metazoa; phylum Echinodermata; class Asteroidea; order Forcipulatida; family Asteriidae; genus Marthasterias; species Marthasterias glacialis. Next base: position 24,404,601 of record OU452229.1, on the reverse strand, counting down.
TTTTCCTGTCTTGACTTGGCCAGTGGATACCATCAAGTGAGAGTAAACTCAGCAGATCGTGAAAAAACAGCTTTCATCACACCTATGGGGTTGTATGAATATGTTAGGATGCCATTTGGTCTCTGTGGAGCACCTGCTACGTTTCAACGTTTGATGCAGCGATGTGTTGGTGACTTAGTTTATCAACTGTTATTTGTCTATCTTGACGATATCTGTATTTACTCTAAAACTTTTACAGAGCACTTGCAACATCTTGACATTGTTTTCTCTCGTCTAAAACAACATGGGTTAAAGCTCAAGCCATCTAAATGCCATCTGTTCCGTAAAGAGGTTCATTATTTGGGTCATGTAGTGTCCGAGGAAGGGATCTCGACTGATGGTGAGAAGACTAAGTGTGTACGTGATTGGCCTGTGCCACAGACTTTGAGGAAACTCCGGTCATTCTTGGGTTTTGCTAGTTACTATAGGCGTTTTGTTCCGAAGTTTTCCCAAATTGCTCGTCCATTGCATGCCTTAGTAGGTATTTGTCAGGGTCATGATCCTAAGTATTTTCGAAGTAGGTGGTCATCCGAGTGTCAGGAAGCTTTTGATTTATTGAAGGCTCAGTTTACATCTACTCCAATCTTGGCATTTGCTGATTTCTCAAAGCCTTTCATCATTGATGTTGATGCCAGTCTTTCCGGACTAGGTGCAATCTTGTCACAGATTCAAGAGGGTAAAGAGAGAGTTATAGCATTTGCCAGCCGTACACTTAGGGACAGCGAGAAAAGGATGGAAAAGTATAGTTCTCGTAAGTTGGAATTGCTTGGTCTCAAATGGGCAGTTACTGACAAATTCAAAGATTACTTGTATGGCTCCAAATTTCTTGTCCGCACAGACAACAACCCTTTAACTCACTTGGCAACTGCTAAATTGAGTGCTGTAGAACAGAGGTGGGTTGGTGAACTAGCGTCATTTGACTTCCAAATTGTCTATCGTCCTGGTCGAGTCAACAAGAACGCCGATGCTTTGTCTCGTCAGTACGAGGAAGATGAGAAGGTAGAAGATAAGACATGCTTTGTGTCTCAAGTCTCCGTCAATAGTAATTTGTTGACATCCAGTACATCCCATTTCCTTCCTTCGGATTTACAGTGCACTGTAAATGAAGTAGCCAGTGAACTTGGTCCTAGTAGGGTACAGTCAGGATTGTGTAAACATATTTCCACATTTCCTTCATATACTACAGAACAGCTACGTGAGCTGCAGCAGTCTGATCCGACCGTCAGCGAATTTCTGAAGTTCTTTACGTCAGATCAACTACCAAGTAGACGAGAAAGACGAGGTGTATCCCAGTCTGTTCAGGCGATGCTGAGGCAGACTAAACATTTCTCTTTGGTTGATGGAATTTTGTATAGAGATGTCAAAGATCCTAAGATGGGTAGTTTGCATCAACTTGTTTTACCTTTGTCCATGAAGTCCAAAGTCCTCACTTGTCTACATGATCAATTCGGCCACCAAGGCATTGAAAGAACTCTTTCTTTGGTTCGTTCACGTTATTACTGGCCAAATATGTATTCAAATGTGAAACAATGGATTGTAAACTGTGAACGATGTAACATCGCCAAAATGCCTAGGCCATCAGTCAAGAATCCTCTTGGTCATTTAATCGCTAGCAGACCGTTGGAAGTTATTGCTATTGATTTCACGCTTTTGGAACCAGCGTCCGACAGATCTGAAAACGTTCTTGTCATTACAGATATATTTTCCAAGTTTACAATATCTGTGCCGACCAAAGATCAGACAGCACAGACTACAGCTAACGTATTGATCAAAGAGTGGTTTTTGAAGTATGGTGCTCCCTTGCGCATACATTCAGATCAAGGAAGACAGTTTGAGTCAGACCTTATACATCACCTCTGTAACTTGTATAATATCAAGAAATCTCATACTACAGCTTATCACCCTCAGGGAAATGCCCAGTGCGAAAGATTCAATCGTACCATGCATGACCTGCTTCGCACACTCTCAGCTAAACAAAAACGTTCTTGGTCACTCTTTCTACCAGAATTGATCTATGCATATAACTCCACACCTCACTCCTCTACCGGATTTTCGCCCTTTTACCTTATGTTTGGTAGAAATCCTTGTTTGCCCATAGATGTTTTGTTGAATCCGGAACAGAGACGGGCTGCTCTAGACAACAATTGGGTTTCTCTTCATCAGAGGCGGTTACAAGAAGCTTATCGACTTGCAGGGGCAAAGAACCAGCACGAGCGTGATAGACACAAAAATATTCATGACCGGAAGGCTAATCCTAATGTTTTCGAAATTGGTGACCATGTTTATCTGCGTAGTCATGTCAGAGGCAGGAATAAAATACAGGACAGCTATCGTAGTGAGATCTATAAAATCATCGATCAACCTGATTCCAATAACTTAGTCTATATCATTGAGTCAACAGAAGATGGTCGGAGAAAAACAGTCAATTCTGTTGAAATTAAATTGGTTCCTCCAGGTCTATTGCATATTATCAAACCAGCTGCTAGTTCTGAACATCCAGACGATACCTCTAAATCCAGTAATGTTCCCTCTCCCGAGAACTTGTCGAGTTCAAGTTCGGACTCAGAGTTTGATATTGCAGTAGTACTTCCAGCCCTTGAGCCTGAGAGTCCGAAACAAATGGGACCCAGAAGATCACAACGTGCAACAAAGGGAAAACATCAAAACCCATTTCATTTACCCAGGTCAGTGTTGTCTCAACAACAATCATCTATATCCAGAGGGTCCATAAAGGGATTTGTAATTTTCCTCATCTTTGCACTGTTGGTTGTTTCGATATCCCCTGTATATAGTCTAATTGGACTTCAAGCGGTACTCTGCATATCGTTGTTTCTACTGATTCTTGATTCTTTCTATCCATTGGGTACTACTACTTTGAAATACCTAGGTAAATTAATTTAATTTGGAATTAGTTGTAAACGATGATGAGAGAATAGAAGATTTAACTTAAGTGTGACACTTGTGTATTTTAAAATTTAGTCTATGTAATTTTGCGTACTTTAGTTTTGATCATTATGGCAGTAACAGTCAGCATATCTTGAAGGACTTCTTGCAGGAATTGACATGTATAAGAATATTCTTGTTGAGGTGACTCATGTATCTTGGTGGCCTGTATGAAATCATTTCTTTCTTAGTGCGTTAAGCCTAAGCGGACCTTACCAACCCTTTTTCACCCAACTGAAATTTTGTGGATGTTTCATTTCTGGTTCAGTCACGAACGATCTTTTGGCATGGTTTTACAGCAGTATTGTTAAGTACACCACTTAGATTGGATCAGTTGAGATTCACTCGTTTACTTCTTTATTAAAGTTATGATCCGCACGTCTGCAAGTGTACATTTGTTTCCCCAGGATTTTGGTGGCAGTTCATTCACTAGTTCATTCACAATTTTCCCCGGGTGATTGTGACCAGCCAGACTACGCTGCCAGGCCCCTGTATGATAAACCCCTTTACTTTCTTTGTTGTATTCCCTTTGTACATATATTTAATAGTGACGTAATGCTAAAGGCGAAGCTCGCGAAACAGCGCCGCTAGCATTTCTTTGAGCACGCTTTGTTAAATTTCACATAGCGCGGTATTTAAATATTTGGCTGCACTGCGTGTACATTCTTAGCATTCTTTTACATTCTCTTGGAGAGTAGTTTAAATGCTAGTAGTCACTCCTCTGCTGCTTTCCGAGGCAGACACACCCTAATTTTGCCAGCGTGTTGTGCTCCCGTGATATTTCATCACCAGTTGTGGAGAGGCATATGTGTCGAGGCCGTGTCCTGGTAAGTGTCTTTAACCTTATATTTATCATATATTCTGGATACATTTTCACCAATTATTTAAAGCTCCAATTCGGAATGTCAGTTGTTTTCACAGCTACTCGACAATTCGACACATTTAGTATAAAAAGCCTTGTTATTTTCTGGATAAAAGCTTGGTTATTTTCTTGATGTTGTAAAGAGTACGGTATCTTGCCTCGCTTACATAAATAATAAATTCAAATAATTCTTAATGAACTCATAATAACCTTTGCAAACTGTACCACAAATATTTCACCACAATTATGTAGGAACGGTCTGAAAACTCTCAATAGCAAATAATAATTATTGTACAAAATTTTATTGCTGATTCATTCTTGAATTCACCATTGACGTGCCTAGCTGCCACTTATCAAGGGCCTCCAATTAGTTTTGGGTACGTTTGTTAATGAATAATCATGGCTTGTTGAATTTTCCTATTTGTATTAAAATAATATCTCAGTATGAGAAGCCGTTTTATCATTATATTTATAAACTATTGATGAATTGAAATGAATTGAGAGACTTTAGGATTGACATATTTATTAAGCTGTGATCCATACGGATTTAGACTTGATATAAACTGGTTCACAGTGATATTATCTGATGTACTTATTGTGTTTAAAGATTTTGGTGTATAATAGTTTGAATGAATAATTGTGAATTTCAATGAATTTAATCAGTCATATTTCCTTTTCTTTTAATTTTCAGAAAGCCTAATATATATGACTGTCGTTTTGTTTTGTTATGTTTTGATGATTGTAAATAAATTGTGAACCCAACAACTACAGAATGAACTGAACTTTAACAAAAAACAAACTCTGACTTCCTTCGTGTCACACCCTGAGTAGCCTTACCAACTCGGTTACAGTTGGTTAAAAATTAAACAAAATAACCAACAACAGGTCACTCGCGACACTACAGTTGAGTAAATATTATTCATTAATTGGGTTGGGAAAAATAGTTGTCGATAATTGAGGTAATAAGATCTGCCTCGTCGTTGAGAAACTTTCCTCAGCAAGAGTCCAGACTTGACAGTTTGGGTAATTTAAAGCCTCCAACTTGGGGGAATAGCAAGACTGCAATGTGATTTATATGCACGTCGCATGCTAGCGAAAATGCCATGCTGCTAGCTGCTGTTCAACAACGCACATCATCATCATCACATGTACCAGTAGTATATAAAATATTCATAAATACCTGAGACAGTTTATCCATTCTGATTGGCCGAGAGGGCACCATGTGGCCATGTTTAAACGGGCGATATAAACACGGTAAAAAGTGTTTAAAACTGGCTAGCTTGCGAACGAAAAATATGGCCACTGTATCAGAATAAAGAAGTATACGCGTTTCCAGCTGTTGGGTTTCTGATTGGCCGAGAGGGCATCAAGTGCCTATAACAGCTGCAGAGAGATGAAGATCGACATTCCGTTCAAGGAATTGGCCCGTAAATATGGATAGAAATTTAACGCAAAGTCGAGCTGAGAAACTGTCAGATTTGTTCAAATTTTTGAAGGATTTTGCATGTTTTTGACAGAAAGGCATTTATGAATGGGAATAAGGTGTGCTGAATCAGTTTTTAACTATTGTTTAAAACCGATGAGGGGCCTGGTGGCCGACAATTGCCCTCGCCTTCGGCTCGGGCAATTATCGGCCACCAGGCCCCTCAGAGGTTTTAAACTATAGTTAAAAACCTCTTCATCACACCTTTATTCCCTTAATATAAAACGTTACGTTTAAAGGAAACCTCATCCAGTAACGCTTAATCCAGAATGTTACGGTTAAAGGAAACCTCATCAGTAACGCTTAATATAAAATGTTATGATTAAAGGAAACCTCATCAGTAACACTTAATCTAAAATGTTCGGTTAAAGGAAACCTCATCAGTAACACTTAATCCAAAATGTTCGGTTAAAGGAAACCTCATCAGTAACACTTAATCCAAAATGTTATGATTAAAGGAAACCTCATCAGTAACACTTAATCTAAAATGTTCGGTTAAAGGAAACCTCATCAGTAACACTTAATCCAAAATGTTCGGTTAAAGGAAACCTCATCAGTAACACTTAATCCAAAATGTTCGGTTAAAGGAAACCTCATCAGTAACGCTTAATATAAAACGTTATGATTAAAGGAAACCTCATCAGTAACACTTAATCCAAAATGTTCGGTTAAAGGAAACCTCATCAGTAACACTTAATCCAAAATGTTCGGTTAAAGGAAACCTCATCAGTAACACTTAATCCAAAATGTTACGGTTAAAGGAAACCTCATCAGTAACGCTTAATATAAAATGTTACAGTTAAAGGAAACCTCATAAGTAACACTTAATCCAAAATGTTCGGTTAAAGGAAACCTCATCAGTAACACTTAATCCAAAATGTTCGGTTAAAGGAAACCTCATCAGTAACTCTTAAACTAAAACGTTATGATTAAAGGAAACCTCATCAGTAACACTTAATATAAAATGTTACATTTAAAGGAAACCTCATCCAGTCACATTTAATCTAAAATGTTACGGGTAAAGCAAACCTCATCAATAACGCTTAAACTAAAACGTTATGATTAAAGGAAACCTCATCAGTAACACTTTATCCAAAATGTTACGGTTAAAGGAAACCTCATCGGTAAAGCTTCATCTAAAATGTTCGGTTAAAGGAAACCTCATCAGTAACACTTAATATAAAACGTTACATTTAAAGGAAACCTCATCAGTAACACTTAAACTAAAACGTTATGATTAAAGGAAACCTCATCAGTAACACTTAATATAAAACGTTACATTTAAAGGAAACCTCATCAGTAACACTTAAACTAAAACGTTATGATTAAAGGAAACCTCATCCAGTCACATTTAATCTAAAATGTTATGGTTAAAGGAAACCTCATCAGTAACGCTTAAACTTAAACGTTATGATTAAAGGAAACCTCATTAGTAACACTTAAACTAAAACGTTATGATTAAAGGAAACCTCAACAGTTACACTTAATCTAAAATGTTACGGTTAAAGGAAACCTCATCAGTAACGCTTAAACTAAAACGTTATGATTAAAGGAAACCTCATCAGTTACACTTAATCTAAAACGTTACAGTTAAAGGAAACCTCATCAGTAACGCTTAATATAAAACGTTATGTTTTAAGGAAACCTCATCCAGTAACGTTTAATCTAAATTGTTAAGGTTAAAGGGGCTGTGTTGTCATGATTATAGCAGGCCTGTGGCTGTGCTATAGATGAACTCTCACCCAGATACTGCACAAGCGGGCACTTGCAGGTGCCGTCTTTGTCAAACTGTGATGTGACTGCCGGCGCGCACGCGCGCAGACGATACGACTCCTTTAAGGGAAACCTTATCCAGTAATGTTCAATCTAAACGTTCAATTGTAGAAAATGTCACCAATAACACTAATCTAAAGTGTAATGGTTATACGAAACCTATATCCTGTATGTTACAAACCTTGAAATTCAAGACTTTGGAATCTTCATGATTAGAAACATGTTGGAGAGATAAAAGATATATGGAATTATCTCTCATACAGCACAAATGTTAGTTAATTAAAACAATGACACTTGAGTGGAAAATAGCGTGTGTCAGTGTCCGTAAGTTATTAAAATTGTGTGGTATTAGCTTTGATCAGCTTGATTTACACTGTTATTTTTTTTAGCCCCTTACAAAGTTTACCTTTATGGGTCATAGCATAAGTAAAATAAAGAATTGACAAAAATGATAGTGCAGTGATCTTACTTTGTGTGATTCAATTTATACATGAAAAAACAAACATGAAAATTTGGGCTCAATCTGTCGTCTGAGTCAGGAAAAAATCCTACATACATTTGAGCATGTAAACACATTGACCTTAATTTTGATTTTTACAACCGAAATTATAATGGGATTGGGGGTCTTCAAATTCTATTTTCACGACATTTACAGTATTTCAGACAGAAATATTTCTAAGAACGATCGGTACTGGAATGAACTTCATAATCAGTCAGCTTTCAGACTGATATTAATATATAAAAAAATCGATGAAGACCTGTATGTTTACCTTTAATCTGCTTAACATGAGTGCCTTCTAGCCACACCTCCTACGAGTTGTTGCAGGGCATCAGTTATAACACAACTAACACTGAGTCAAGACAGGCTAGGTATTGCTACATTCTTCAAACATGATTACAATACCGGATGGTCAAAACTAAGTAAAACAAATAAGTAAATTCAATCAATTTTGTGGTCTTCTACTTTGAAAAAAGAGAGAAAAACAAGTAGACAAAAACACTAATTATAATAATACTGTCCGTTTGTTTGAACCATTTGAAAACTACTCAACAGGTCTGACGCATTTTTCTGCAGTGTAAACGAGACTGGTGGATATTAGAGCAGCATTATTTAAGTCAGCTTTTTAGAAAGTGTTTGTGGTGGTTAAATTTACGTTCCAGCTCACAAACTTTAGTCCTTCGCATTCTAAGGAGCAAACAAAAATGGGGGAACCGTGCTTTTTCTATTGCTGCACCCAGAATTTGGAATCATCTGCCTGAGAACATCAAACAATCTACCTCAGTAGCCATCTTCAAAACTTCACTTCAAACCTACCCTTTATACGACGACTGTTGGATTGGCGCCTTATAAATTTAAGATTGGTAATGATTCATAACGATTGGTTAAAGATATACTCAAGTAAACAAATGAGATTTAATTGAACTCCTTCAGATCTGTTGTTAATACACGATACACCTGAGAATAATATCCTACGACTTTTAAAGATCATCTTGAATTTATACATATTTTCACATCAACTTGTTCATACAAAGGTTATAAAATAACCCAGCCTGGATAAACAAATAAATTATTGAACTTCATTAACAGTTTATCTCTTATTTAATTTAAATCACTGCAATCAAAAAATAATTCGATTTAAAAAAATCTGTTTGTTTGTCAAGAAACACAATTTAGTGTTTTAGTGTGTCCATGTTTTTGGTAAGAAATTGGACTAATCAATTAGTACCATAATTTATTCTATAAAACATTTTGATAAACCTTTAGGATTTAAAAAATTGAGGTTCTTTCAAAACTTTTTCAAGGATTTCTTGTTTCATTGTGAGTTTCATTACAAGCTCCACTAATGAAGGAGCAATATCTCGAAGTAGAAGCACTGGACGAGTTTGGTACCAAGGATAGTAGACTTCCCGTTCACGATTTGAAGTCCCAGTCATTATACGATAAGCAGTGGAGGAGGACGTTGTGTAGAATAAATTGTTATACATTACTTCTTTAGAAAATTCTTTTGCATTAGGAGTGTCAATGGAACCTAGATAGAAAACCACATCAACAAATACTTGTTTAAGTTAACAAAATAAAAGATACAGAGCATTTTACAATTCTCAGTACAATGAAACACTTCATTTTTTGCTTGTTAATAACAGCGAATGTTCCTATCATTGTCATTCTAATTACATTGGGTGCTTTGTTGTTGAAATTTAATTACCTTCTTATGACTAAACAGGATCACGTTTTGACTTCTGGCTAATGCATGGTATTGAATTGTTAGAAGGATATTATATTTTACAGGATATACTCACCAATAACAAAAGTAGAAATTGACACATTTGCATTCTGTAACTGTAATTCTTGCCGCATTGCATCAAAGAAACCATGAAGGGCAAACTTGGATGCGCTGTAACATGGAACAAACGGTACCCCTACTTTTCCTGTCAAGAATCAAACAAAAAAAGAATAACAATAAAAAAAGAAAAATATATGTGTCTGTACAGTGAAAATAATAAACTCACTAAACTATTTAACTAGTTAATAAATTCACTAAACTATTTAAACGTTTTAAACTCACTAAACTATTTAAATGGTTTACATTCACTAAACTATTTAAACGTTTTAAACTCACTAAACTATTTAAATGGTTTACATTCACTAAACTATTTAAATGGTTTACATTCACTAAACTATTTAAATGGTTTACATTTACTGAACTATTTCACTGATTTTGGTTTTTACCCTTTAATACGCGGGCATGTGGTAAGCACTGTAATGCAATATGACTAAACTCACTCAATTGTTGAACTGATTGAGTGGTCTTTTTCAAACTTGCACCAATGGGTGCGTTCGATTAGCTTCCTCAGGTCAACCCAGGTCTTACCCCAATGTCTGACCCCGTTATCATGGCTCATCTAGATCAGACCCAAGTAACCTGCTCGTGGAACAGGTTTCTTGGGTCTAACCCTGGTGCGTGACGTCATGACGAAAAACTTTCTCAATGGCCGCCATTTTTTAGTTTATTTTCAGCGGGACACTTTTGAGAAGTTTGACACACATATTCAACCTAAGACAGCGACTTTGTGAGCATTTTGTATTTTGTGTATTCGTAGATGTGTACTTTTGTATCAAGCTGGGCTTGTAATATGATTTACGTTGCAGTTTTACCATGAATGAGAATAATCATTTTACCATCTTTTGTTGAATCATAAAGAGTTTCAGACGTAATGCTAACATGAAAGAAGTTCCGGTCAGCTGTCCCATGATGCATTGGTATGAATGCTAGGGGAAGTTGGTGCATGATTAGCTCTTGTTGGGGGCTCACCCGGATGAGCACAACTGGGTCGACCCGGGCAAGCTAATCGAACGCATCCATAGTAAGATAAGCTCTGTATACTCAGTGAAAAATCCACAGCCTACTTGGGTGGAATTTGACCCAATAACTTCTGCATTCAACTAGATTAGATGTCTTAACGACTACACCAAAGATATAACCATTAATCCAATGTCAAAGTTGTTTTTCCCTGGACGTGTTTAATTTTTATTAAACTAGTCTTAAAAACTGCAGCACAACATATAATTCTGTGTAAACATGCCTAAAACTACAAATGCATCTTCAACACACAAACATACAGCACATAGGATAAAAACAGTTTTAAGATTAAAAGTCTTGAAGTTGGACTAAAATTCACTTAGATATCCTGTGTTTAGTTCAAGAAAAAATAATGCATCTTGATTCTAGTCGGTCTAGACATGCAATCAAGTAAAGGTGGATAAGATCATAGTGAAAAGAAAGATCAAATACTTGTCCAAGATTGAATAAAGTGAATGATGTCTGGAGACTGACCTGCAATTCTGTAACAGACTAGAAAATCACTAGAAATAAATTGGAATGATGTGTAGAGATATGACTGCTGGAAAAAGTTGAATACACTGCACAATAAACTCTTACCTGCGACTGATGAGAGAACGGCAACACTTCCATGACTCTCTGATAGCATTGGCAAAGAATACGTGGCCAGACTAACATATGCATGGAAGTTTATATCCATTGTCTGTATGTACAAGATAAAGTAAATCAATTCATTTAAGAATAATATATTTAATATATTAATAAGTGTTCTTGGAATGAACATACTCTTCCTGTTGGCAGTCTACAGCATAAATTAGTGAAACAGTAAAAAACGTCAAGAGTGATAAAAACACAGTAGTAACAAACCATTAATAATTGTAGAGGAGAAAGGAAATGAAAGATGTGAGCAATAAATTCAGATTTTTATATTGATAAAAATGCAGATCAATATTTACTGAGTAATTATTTAGACTGCAGAGGGTCAGGAAAGGGAAAAGGAGGGGAGGGGGCAGAAAATATCGAGGAGGGGGCTACTCAATACAAAGACAACAACAGCAGACCGGGCTGAGAGAAACAAAATAAGTCAGTTAAATAATAATAATAATAACAAACATTTATACCGCGCTTAATACTACGTTTCTAAGCGCCAGTTATATTGAGAAAATAAAAAAAAGTGATGTTTACAATTTAATACATACAGCACAGCTTCAGCAATATAAAATTGAAATAACAAGAGTTTCAGCAAAAAACTGTATGTGGTAGTAGACCCGATTTCATATATAATTATAAAAAGAAGCTTTTGAAAATAATATGATTATGAAAACTTTCCACACAAGTTTCATATTTTATTTAAAACCAAATAGAATACCTTTTTCAACAAGTCTAAGTCACCAGTCCATAATCTCATATAATTATTGGTGATATGATTTAGAATCAGATGATCCAAACCTCCAAACCTCATCTTTGCTTGATCAATCAGTCTCACAGTGTCTTCTTGTTTCCCCATATCCAATGGGAGATAGAAAGCATCTTGTGCTCCTAGTTCCTTGCATTTAGCTACCACCTGTTGGAAAGTTTGACTTCAAATAATTACACAACCCAAAATGTGGAATAACTAAAATAAATGTGAAAATTCAAGTACGCTATGTCAGTTGTAATATCTTTCATGAAGAGCTCATTTCATTTGGTTACATGTTCCATTCTTTCATCTGAAATTTAATTACCATTAACCTCTTCACACTCTCAATAAAGAAATTTGTCAAAAACAAAAACAAAAAACAACAACATCACAACAAGAAAAGAAGTTCATCTCACAGCAATTCCAGAAAAATTAAATCGTAACAGTTTTGGAGTATCATCCATGCCTTTAATAATGTTTTGGTGTCAATTTGATACAATTCTTGCTTATAGGGTAAAAGGAAGGAATAAAGTAACAAACCTGTTGTAAGACACTCTCCCTCCGAGCTGTTATGAGAATCTTTGCACCAAGCTTGGCATACTGGTAAGCTATTTGTTCCCCTATACCAGTACTTGCACCAGTAATTATGACCCTCTTTCCTTTGATGCTTTCTGTTGACAAAAAAAAAAACATTTATAAAAATAGTTTTAGTCCGTCTGCCCATTGGTGTTGAAAGATTGAAGCAGATTGAGGAAGCTCTCACTTAGCTTTTGTAAACGAAACCCAACACGCCCCCCCCCCCCAAAGAAAACAAACAAAAAACAAAAACAAAACTAAGTTAAAAATGAAGGAACAAAGAGAAGTCCTCGATTTAAGAGGTCGACAAACGTGTGAGTGTGATGCGAGAAAAAGGATATAACATGGCATAGCATTCAACACCAGCCAGGTACCTAGGTAGTTAATAATTAATAATGTCATTATCATCAACATTCATTCAGTCTCTAGCTCATCATTCAACGGTCAAGTACAGATGTAGATAACTACACTAGCTAAAAGTTATACTGCAATAGTCCAATAACAAAGATTTTGTTCACAAACACAAACAACACAGTAAAATGCTATATAACCTGAGTCAAAACGATCAATTAACTGAAATCCAAGGTACCCAGCAATGATCAAAATCATGTATTTTGTGAGGCCCATGGCGTACACTTTGCTCGGTTCGGCCACAATAACACGTTGTGTAAGAGCGTACATAAACATGTGCTGGTGGTTTGTTTTGTGTACGCAGTCGGTGTTGACGTCTGGGTTGCTAGTTCTCACCATCATAAGGGCACAGACTAGTCTTCGTGAGTTCTAGCTGTTGAGGGCGCTTGCACTGGAAATTCACGACCCCCACGGTGATGATGGCGCGGGGCCTATAATGAACGGACTTTTGTCACCCCTCAATAAAACCGTGGAGGTCTACCTCCATAATAAAACTAACATATTATTTACCATGAACTGATCATGATTTTTGGATAATTATGACTATTCTTAAAAAACAATACTTCAAGTTTGTATCGCATTTTGTCAATGTCGTATTTAGGGCAAAACATATACCCTTTAATTGCGTTTCATCATTATTGGCCAATAATCAAAACGCAATGAAGCTTAATTAAAATCTTAGGGAGCTCGGTCCACACCTGAACCAAAGGCACTGGGATAGGCTGGCGAACACACATGCTCACTGGACCAATTCCTCCGACCTAACAACCTAGGTCACCTCTTCCGACAGTTTTAACCGCTATCATGAAAATTGTAGCTATTAAAAAAAACAAAAAACAACAACTGTTAATCCATTTGAGTTGTCATTTAGAGCTCGATCGAAGCTTTAATAATTTTTACTTAAATTACTCTTCTTCTAGCAGCCTTGGTTTAAAAAGAAGAGGGTTGACTGATTGCACGACGAATGTTTACATGCCATCACGTGACCTGTAGTGGGTACTACGTCATCTGAGCTGATGGTAAACTACGTGCAGATACATGCTGTAACTGACAAAGTCACACCAACAGTCGGCTTTTGGTAATAATAACACAGTTACCAACCCTTTTATTAAAGTTATATGTTGTGACATTGATTTTAATCACATTACTGTTTCATAAACTACCGGTATTCTGATACAAAATAGGTTTAATTTTTAGTTATGCGTCAAAGTCGGACAACGATGTAGCCACCGCCAGTTATTTTGTTTGTAATGTAGGCCTAAATCACTATTAAAAAGGGCACACAAAAAAAAGTGAAAATTTATACCTAACCTTGTGGAAGTTTTGGAAAGCCTTTTCTTTAACCTTTTCTTTAAAGGAGTTCAGATTCAAAACTGTGATATGCTTGTGTTGAAAAGTTTGTGACCGGCGGTCGATTGGGCCAAAACGCGGTCGTCTGTTCTGTCGTGCAAGCAGTACTATCACATCTCGAACATATACGTTCCTTGTAGAATTTGGAAGACTTGCTGGAACTGTCCTTACTGGCTTTATTCAGCCACTAGCAGGTCTCTGGTACAAACTCTGGAATATTTTTTCACAGATTTCGAGAAAGAAAAAACTCGATCGAATAAACAAAATGCAGTAATCATCACGTACCGTACCGCACTTTTCCTATGGAGGGCATCGTTTTTGTTTATATCCAATACCCACTATACAGGTCACGTGACGTGGGTTGCGCAATCGGTCTATTCATCGGGTGTGTTGTGAGTGTGCGCATTGCGCCGATCAGCAGTATACTGTCATTTCCATCATTTATAACTACACCCTATACATTGTTCAGTGATCAAGAGTTTGTACAAGCTGTTAGCCCATCGTCCCAGCGGTCTTGGGTGAGAGCAGTGTGGCCGAGCCAAACTATCAGCAGCCTATCCCAGCGGTCTTGGATGAGACCGGTGGGGCTGAGCGAACCTAGGATAGTGGGAGTAGGTAGGGGTGTGAGCTCACTGAACTCGGTCAGAATAGGTAACAAGCGCAGGGAAAGGGAAAGGGAAAAGGGAGCCTAGGTTCGTGGGGGGGGGGGTGAGGGTAATGACCCAAATCTAAGGGGTAGGCGGTGTTGTGGATACATACGGGATCCATTTGAGAGAGTGGGAGCCAAATATTACTGATATAGAGGCCAATATCTTGAGGAACAGTGTCCTGTGCTGCTCGTAGATCTCAGTGGCATCCAGTGTGAGATCAGTGGTGCTAGGCTGGATGGCAGCGATCAGTTCTGCAGCACCCTATAGTAAACTTGTGGTCGGTGATGTTTGACGATTGCAGACTTAGTATTTCTCAGAGTTTCCCCTCCAACCATGTCTTCAATGTTCCTTGAGTCTTGTAAGTTGTAGGGAGATTACATCTGGGAAAGCGTTAGACTCCTGCAGGGTGGAGGGATCTTGTCCTTATGTGTGATTGGAGAGAGCAGTAGACCTACTTAGGGGCAGAGTGGTAGACATTGAGGCCTGCTTTATGTAAGATTAAATACGCTGGAGACAATGATAAGTGGTTTGAGGTTGACCTTTGGCATAATGAGACCCTTTGGTCGAGGATGGAGGCGGGCTTGGTAGTCTTGATCTGCTTGGAGTTGTAGCCATTCCACTTCAGTGTGGTCTTAATGTTGTATGTACATTGAAAGTAACGGTCAGTGTATGGTCAGTTTTCAGCAGGCACTATGGTGGTGTGTTCCGGTCTGGTTTCTTGGTGATGGGGACATCAAAGGGCATCTTGCCGCACTGCTCTTGTTCCATGGTGAATTTGATGCGAGAATGGCATATCATATTTATTTTGCCTCCCACTTTCCAAAAATACAACACAAATGGGACAGAAACAAAACTAAATATGCAGAAAAACACTGATAATAGTCCAATTGAAAATTGTTGTTGAACCCCACTTTTAGAAAACATAGCCCCGCCTCTAAAATGGACAAGATTTGAGATTGGTCCTCATCTAAAATGAATTTTAGTGTATATTATATCAATTGTACGAAGCTTTACCACACAATTTTCCCATATAACTTATAGGATTTTAGCAGCTGGTTAGTATGACATGTCTTACTCTGGTCCAATGCTCTTATGATTGTGTGCAGACTGCTAACAATGTAGGACTAACTTTGTAAGGCTAACTTTTCATAATATATTGTACTGACTATAAGTAAGTAATGAAACTTTGAGGGTCACTTTGTTCATGAACGAAATATCACAGCTGCATCTATCTCGATGATTCCTATCACAACAAATCTGATTTTACTTCATCACTGTCGGCAGAGCTCGCGGAGACTAGCTTTCACTACAACAACGGGTGCAATGCATTCACAAGAGAGTCCATGAAGGTCATCCACGCACGGGAGCACATATTGATTGGGTCCCGTGGGCGGCGTCCCGTGTTCTAACATGCTCTTCCGTGAGTAGAGCCTACTTAATGCTGTGTATGACACTAAACATGGAGGAAGGCATGCACTAAATAACCCGTGAAGAACACAAACAATAAGCGGAAATGTACAGCGGGTAATGGAAATCTGCAGCACTGGCTCATATCATCATGGCCTGGTGAAAACCAGGATACACTGTTTGAAACTTGCTATTTATTTGCCCTAAGTTTAAACTAAGCTGAGTTCTGGTACTGGTAGCATCATGACTCACATATCGTCTTATCAATCCACCATGGTAAGTATGCCTCTCTTGCCCTACTACATACAACTACTATGTAACAGCGTATTAACTTATAGGCCTACGTGCACTACACCAGTACCACCATGCAGACCAGTATAAACTATGCTGAAAAGGAACACTGCCATCAAAATAGCACGGTGATGTTCACTTGGAATTATATGTATTGATACTGTAATTGACTCATACCAAACGAATTGGTTAATATTGAACGAAACTTGCTTAGTTCAATTCTGGAATCAACAACCAGAGCCAATTGAACTTTAATAATCCACTCTTCCGTGTTGATTTGGCACCTTTTCGTGAAGCTCAATTCAGACCAGATTGGTGTTAGTTTTACGAAAGAACAGAGTTATTAAATAAAGCAAGATTCAACTCTACAGACAGGGTACAAATGTCACGGTGGAATTGGTAAACAGTCGTACACTATTTAGATAGTGGTCCCATCGTACCGTGTCACGTGACAGTCATGTGGCAATAATCACGTGCCATTTGCACGTCTTGTTGGCGTGTGAAGCTATCAATGTTGATACTGAATTTCAGATAAAATCAGTCTATATAATAAATACTAAACTTTAGAACACTTGATTGTATTGTAATAGATGTTGACTTCACGCTGAAGTGGGTCTACTATTAATCTAACAAATCAATACCGTACGTTACTCTTGAGCTTTAATCCAATCCAGGTATTCTATAAAATTTAGTCTAGTTCGGTTAACATTTCATTCAGTTTGTTAAAATTATGACAACGGTGGTTGACTGTAGCTGTCCATGGTCTACCGAGCCAATGTGGGACAAAGTGTATTTTAATACAGTTTTTATCTATAACTTGTAGGAGTCTGTAGAGTTCAGCATGGCCTCGAATGGTGAGCCACCTGACGTCTATGAAATGCATCGAAACCACGGCCGTGCATCCAATCGTCTGATTACAGTGGAACCTATTCTTATCCTCATTAACTTTGTTCAAGGGGCACTTATCACCTTAAGATCCCAATACATCGAGCATCGCCTAGCCGAGGAGAAGAACTACACTCTACCAACTGGTATGAACAGTTGTTCTCATCATGAAGACCCCACAGATAAATGGATTGAGGGACAGACTGCTTTATGGGTAACTATCATGAAAGACGTGTCAGTGTTTCCTCCTATAGTTGTTGCACTCGTTCTTGGTGCAGCAAGTGATTTTGTTGGGCGGAGACCAATGTTCATTATCAATGCAACCGGACATTTCTTAGCATCCAGTCTTTTTCTTTGTATTGCTATATTCCGGTTGGAGCTCTGGTTGTTAATTGTAGGAGAGGCTATCTTGGGTGTGGCCGGAGATGCTGTCTTTGCGGCTATTATCTCAGAGGCTTACGTTGCTGACATCTACACAGGCAACTCAAGAGCATTCAGGTTGGTGGTTGTGGATGGTTTGATCCAGTTTTCTTTCGGTGTGATACAATTCGGCATTGGAGAGGCTCTTCAACAAACAGGGGACAATTTCATTATTGTCTACTCCATCACAGTTGGGGTGGCCTTTGTGAATTTACTTTACACTATCATTCCTTGTTTTGTGCTAGAGACTGTGAAACGACGACCGTTCCCAAATAGCGTACCAAAAGACATTTTAAAGAACATCGTATCACTTTTCGGTAAAGCTCGTGCTGGTCGTAGGTGGCGTTTAGTTTTGCTCTTAATCAATGCTTGTCTGTGGACGCTTATCTTTGAAGCCGCGGCAGGTAATGTCATCATTTATGGACTTTCTCCACCTTTTTGTTGGATGCCAGATACTGTTGGAGCATACGGTGCCATCAGCAATGCCCTGCCTGCTGTTGGTAAGCATCTTTATCAGTTTACTTGTATTGATTATCTGCTCTCAGTGACTCCGAATACCAGCTGTGTTCTCTTTTAGCACAGAGACTATACACAGCATAATTGTATTTTACTTACATTACACAAAATATTAACAACAACCTTAATAAATTAACCACAATGTATAAATGCCTTACCGATAAATGAATGTCAAACAAGTTTTTCCATTTAACTTTATTCATTTTGTTTCGTTAAAACAGTCGCCATTTTTGCCATGCCCTTGTTTGGTTTATGTTTCTCCGTCTACTGGATGGTGTACATTGGGTTTTTGTCTGGGATTGGATATTTACTGACTACGGCATTTGCACCAACAACTCTTTGGTTAGCCTACCTAGGTAAGATTCATCAACTTTGGTTTCATTAATGAGCTTGTACGATATCAACTGTCTCCACTTTTACACTTTACGCTTTCATTTTTTTATTATTTTTTTATTGCCAGAGAGACGTGTCAAATTAACGAACACCAGTGCTTTACTTTCGCAAGTGTGCTCATACTCGAGAAATAAAAATTCGAGTAATTTTTCTTGACTGAATTAATATTGTTCAGGGTTAGATTGAAGTAAGTGGGACATACCTTCATTGTGGGATCTAACCACATGGAATGAACTTTTACCAAATTGCTTGTTATTTTATTTTATTTATGTAAATTTATTTTATTTCTTTAATTTATTTTCTTGATTTTTTATTTTTACTTCATTGTATTTTATTTTGATTTTTAATTTTAATTTTTATTTTCATTATTATTATCATTATCATTATCATTATCATTATCATTATCTTTATCTTTATCTGTATCTATATCTGTATCTGTATCTGTATCTGTATCTGTATCTGTATCTGTATCTGTATATATAAACTATATATAAATATGTATTTATTATTATTACATTTTTTTTTTGGAGGGGCGGTTGCATTTATGTGATGTTTGTTGTTTGTTTTATCACTTAGATATCGAATAGTGATTTTTTCATAATTATTACTAAATCCTTTTTTATTTATAAACTTATATCGTCCAATTAGCGCCTGTGATTGGGATGTTTCTACTTCTACCTCTGCCGATAATTAAAAGCAAGTTATCTGAACAAGTAGACGATACTGAACAAGGTATGCTCCTGGTGAAAACAATTATTTGTTATCTTTATAAAAAACGCTATCCTATGCTTGACACTTTTCTCCTAATGTTTTTAAGCTAAATTCTCACAATTCTAAATACACCTTTTGAGGCTAGCTTCTTTCTTGTTGACAGGAGCTGTATTTGGATGCCTTGCAGTGGTCATCAGCTTAGCTAGATTTGTCTCACCTCTTCTACTTAATGGTGTCTTGAGGTATGAAATCAGCAAACCCCATAACCCTCAGCCTACGGTGACGTACTTCATGGCTGCTGCAATTCTACTGCTTCCATGTGGAATTAACATGTGAGTATTAATTTCAGTTCTACTTTACATTTACCTTACAAGCAAAATTAATGTAACCATGCCAAAGTTGTAAAAAGAATAATGCTTCCATTGTGTGGTTTACTTTTAGTAATCAGTCTGACACAGTTGAATAAAGTCTCGTACATCGATAATACATAATGACAAAAATGTACGATTATACCGTAATACACGATGAAAATACCGTATACACGGTGACGAATCCACCATACACGATTTTTTTATTAGTATCATTGGATTATCAAAACTCAAACATCACAGCCCAGAGCTGGGTCAGCGGAGTTCCGTGCGTAACATTGCGAGTGCTCCCTCTAGTTCTTATGATTTTAGCCAAGAAAACGTTTCAGCGCCCTCTGTCGGATAAGAACTGAACTATTTATAAACCATCTTAGTAAGAAGACTGTTTATTCCTAGTTACAAAATGTCGACGTAAATGCTAGCAATTGATTATATTATTCAAACATTGCTTCTTATCATTGTGTTTTTAACTTTTTAGAAAAGTCAATTTCATCCTCGAGTTTTTAATAAAAACACCATAACCAGTGAAAACACCATCCAACACAATGGTGAAAACACCATCCATTCAACCAGTGAGAGCAACGATTTACATTTTGTCTGATTTGTTTTGCGCCTTCGTAAAAATTTTGTGCTTATTTTAATTTTGGCCACCTGAATAACAATCAATGGTGATTTGGGTGTCCTAATTGTAATTTTCGACTTGTTTTTATACTATCACAAGTACACACGAAATTTATGATCAGTGGGCTTTTAATTTTTTCTCGCAAATAAATTACAAATCCTGTACTTTGGCTTTAAAATATGTGGGTATTGAGTTCTATGTTGCGTACAGAACAGAATTCCCATTCCTTTATCATACGTGTATCTAAAGTACATCAAGACTTGACTTTGATCTTAGATTTTGACGACGTTTCTCTTAAATTCAGTTAAGATTATCACAATGAAAAGACAATAAAACTAAGGATTGTCATTTACTAACCACGTTGTCTGTTAGTTTTATTCTTAACTCTGTTTTGCCCATCGTCTATACATATTCAATTATTCGTGATGTTATTGAATCCGATGAAGGTCACGCCTAGAAAACAATGATATGTCTAGTTCATGAATCAAATCATCGTGTTTAATCGTTCAAATAAGATCTGTTGTGATTTCGCAGAATAAATCAAAATGTTCAAGTTGGTTTATTTCCTCTAGAACATGTGATGAATAATGACAGTATGGTCTTGTATTTCACTTTATTTCATTTGATTCCCATTCAATGGCAATGACGTTTATCAATGGTTAGAATTGTTTTACAGTCATCTCGGCTCCGAATGTTGTTGTTGTTATTATTATGTGTTGCCTGAAACGTGTATTTACAGCAGCAAGCAGTTCATGGCAAGGAGTTTACAAAACTCAAACTGAATGACTTCAATTCAAAACGAAGTCTTCATTATTCATTAGATGCCAGAAACTGGCCTTTTTCCATCTGGGGTTGTCGTGCAAGCACTAACAACCGGCGCCTTTTTGCGCATGCGTGTTATGCACATACTTCAACGTGTTATAGGCCTAATCACTTGCTAACAATGTTTGGTAAAGACACTATCGTTGTAAGCATGGCAAAGTCAAATAAGTACATCATAATCATGAAAATTCCCTATAACGCCAATAAACGTTTGTGATACGAACGGTGAGACTCCATTAACTCACTTGACCGTTAGCTTTGGACGGTGACAATGGTCCTGTATCATGTTGCCTACAACAGAAACAACAAATTAGTCAACAATCGTAAAACCAGACTTCTCGAAGGAATGTTTTCATATTTTTCACTGAACCCATCATTCCATACATGATGAAAATACAACATGGAGAATGCTGAGCTCAATGTTGGCAGTATCTGCTGTGCACGCCCTCTATGTCAGCTGTGGACATAGAGTATCAATACTAGCACGGTTCCCTGACCCAAGATTCCCTGACGGCTCTTGTTAAAAATCTTAGGTCAGGCACACTGATCTCTATTATACCAAGTCAGTTAACTCCACCCGACCCCACCCCACTTTCTCACCGGCCGTTACTGAAAGGCTGTATTTCTATAAGTAATCTATAATTATTATACAATTTAGGAAACTGTTTATAGCTCTCTACATGTTTATGTTATACTGTTTAGGATACTCCATATATTTCAACCCAAGGAGAGCTATGTGTGTCTTGATGACGTAAACTACGTAC
The DNA here is from genome assembly GCA_911728455.2 of Marthasterias glacialis. Taxonomy (NCBI): domain Eukaryota; kingdom Metazoa; phylum Echinodermata; class Asteroidea; order Forcipulatida; family Asteriidae; genus Marthasterias; species Marthasterias glacialis. The sequence goes on along the minus strand of OU452229.1, from coordinate 24,382,575 downwards.
CCCGGTCGGCGGACAGTGAGAGTAAGGTTGACGCATGCGCTGATGAAACAGATGCAAAACAGTCATTGTTACCAAAACAACACGATCGTTAGGCCGTGTCCAATATGGTAGCTGTGCTGTGGCTGTTGCTAATGGTGTTACTAAGGGCAACCTATAATTCAGAGCCAGTAAGTGGTATGATCAAGCCACAGCCGTAGCCGCCAATTCAGACTACCGTACTGTCATGATCCGTTATGACGTCATCAGACGAGATCAGAGTCTCAACGAGCAAAATTCAGAAATCGTTTATCTTTAGGGTTACGGGATTAACAATAATTTTCAGCCTTATAATGAATAGTACTGTATCGTACTTTATTGGATTTTACAATATATATGTAGATAATTAATTTAACAAACAAAACATATATACTTTTGTTATATAATTTTATAAAGAAAGAAATGACTTTTGTTGATTAAATTTACTATAATTGCTTTGAATTATTCACTTAAAATGGGCTGTCTAAATAAAAATAATGATAACACGGAGAATTAGCTTTAATTTAATAATTGATAATACAGAGTAAAGACACATTAGCTTGCGATACAACGTTGGTTTTACACTGCAGTTTTTATTTTATAATTATCGAAGAATACGTTTCAAGCATTTGATGACCAAGATATTAAGATATATATTACAAAGGAAACCCTTAGACGGCAATTCAATGCATGATAGACATCACTCCCCATGATGGATGACCTTCATTTTATAGAAATCCTCTTTTCTCTGCAGATATTCAACTGACACAATTGTATCTCCATTGTGCAGAAGTCGAAGCCGAGTAGGATTGTATTGGATGGCTTTCTTGCTTGAAATTAATATTACGGAGACGTAATCTCTTTTATTTGGTGCAAGTGGTCAAGTCAATGGTTTTCTTCTAAGAGAAAAAAAATAATCGGCTTTATGTGGAATGATTAGAAAACAACTCTATTTTTAGTTTGACACTTTTATAATTTTATGTTTTTGTTTTTATTTTGAAGTGTGCTCGTACTAATTCGACATGTTATTTCTGTATCTGTGCAAGTTATTAACTGATGATTTATATTTAACAAATACATTTAACTCAGGATAATCAATAAATTCATAAGGGAAATTTTATATATTAATTCTTGTTTGAGTAAGTTTTCTTTGATAGATTACTTGAGTATTTTAATTAAGTAAGTAAAGAGGTAATTCCATACATCTGTGCCGTGCCCCTCCCCCTCTCCCTCCCCCGATACACTCTTGAAGACGCAGGTTGTGTTCCCAAGAGGCCACTATTTTACATACAAGATTGTAGTTTTAATGCAATTGAATATTAAAGAGGCAATCATTATATATTGTTTAACTCAAACCCGCAGAGGATACCAGGAGAATACATCTTTTCAGTCAGTGACGATGACATTGTTTCAGAAACGTGCTCGATATGACTTCAGGTTTTATAGCGCATATTATTTTCCATTCGGATTGACTTCTTTCCAAATGAAAATTGAATTAAAGCACAACTACTGTGCCCCCATTTTCGTCAATAATTTAATTTGTGTTTGTCCTGTTTATGAAATTCATACAACTGATCGCAATTTTATTTAGCATTTAATTGAAGACTCTTATCAGTATTGCCGATGTCACTAAAATGAAAGATCCGAATAGACGGTAAAAATACAAGTCTATCTCAGAAGCACGATGGAGAAGATAACAAGTCCAAAAGTCAGGTTGGAGCTAAAGTCAAGTGTGGCTCCAAAGTTCGAAGCCAAGATTAATGGAAGAGTCGAATTTACTGTCCGAGTGCTAAAGCTAAGATCGCGACTTTTCTCGTAGCCTGCATGGTCTGGATTAAGCCTTTTTCAGCCAGGTGGAAGCCACTTGCCGAAAGCGCAAAACATGAATGCTGGTGGGATTACCTGCAAACAATCAGTCTTTCGGTCTTGATCAGTCCTTCCTCTTAGGTCCAGTTCGAAATTGTGGACAGTCGCCAAAGAGTCCAGAGACAAGTTTTAAAATAATTGGTCCGTTTTCTCCTTCTGAAATCATTCAAGGTTAGTAATTGATTTCAAGCCATGCTATCTTCAGAAACGATTAAGGAAGAATCAGTTAGAGTAATTATGAATGGAGACACTCAACATTCACGTGAAAAGATAGACAACGAGGAAAAGAAGAAGAAAACCAAATTCCACTATTCAAATTCAGTCAACAACTGTTGTCCATTACAGCAACATATCAGTGATTGATCAGCGGTAAACTCCATCACTTCTCACACTGTATGGTGTGAAACTGATAATACACTCCATGCTCTCTTAAATTAACCAGTGTGAAAATACATACACTGGGGGAATTGGGTGCAGGGTCGACGGGGCTCCGAGGTGCAAATCCCCGTCTGAAATTGTCTCTCGTCAAGTTCTTAAAAAGCAGACAGTGAGGGGAAAAGTGCTTGAGACGTAGGTTTAAAAAAGAATGTTGTGTGTCTAGCGTTCCCTTTTCGTTGTGTCGGTTCTGTGCTTCATTCAAAGTTTTATCTCAAGCCTGATTTCTACGCCCCCCCCCCACATTGCACAGCTCTCGCTAACTCTCTTTTAGAACACAAAACTACACTGATGAAGTCTGACGAATCGAGAAACACGATACTGACATGATCAATAAACACATTTGGAAAGAAAGATGATTTTTGTGCGTTCTTTTAATGGGATTTAAGGTCATGTTTGATGAACCTAGTTGCTGTTTCCATGTTCCTTAATTGAATACAATTCTGCTCATAGCAATATACATAGAAGGAAGGCACGTACGCACTTGATCGTCAACATGCAGCATTCAATGAGCAAATGCACCCAAACTCTGCAGCCATTATGCTTAACTTTACCCGGGAAGTTCTGTGTCAACATTAATACTCCGTATACCTAAAGACCACCTCTTATATTAAATTTAGATGAATAATCATATGCATTTAAGATAATTTAATTTGCTGGTTCACTATATCGTGAGAAATTAATATTCTCCGTCATGTATTTACGATCATTCAAACAGCCCAACTAGATCCAATCAATTACGCTGACCCAACATGGCTGGGAAAGCTCTGTGGCCGAGAAATTATGCCACCTAAAATGCTGAAGTTCTTTAAATATTGTTTGCTTGTGGACTCGTTTCGTCCGACTTTAGACTATGTGATATTTGTTATGAAATCTGATTAGGTGCAATTACACACTCAATAGTTCATAAAGCTTGATTTTGGCTTCTTAACAGACGTTGCATAAAATCTACAAATCTACAAAGGAAGAGATCAACGACCTTTCAGAAAGATCAAACTAGCACTACATAAATTCTCATTTTTCAGCAAAATACAAAAAAGCTCCAAGATGTGGAGGCTAGCCGGTACCTTGAACTTCAACAATTTATTTTAATAAAATTATCTGAGTCGGTCTTCCCAACATAACATGAAAGAAATCATCGTCATTATACAATGTGTTAAAGTGATACAAAGTTGTGAAATGACAGAGTGTTCTGGTCGTTTATGAAGACAGCTTTATATGTAATGATTTATATACTATGATGTCGCCTAATAATGCGTCGTGACAGGACTTTATGAGTACAAGACCATCGGGCCGTGATATACAAGCTGTCTGCTCTTGGGTTCTATACAGTGCCATCTATCAATAAACTGGGTCATTCACGGTTTTGCTAATCATTAATTGTTCATTGAGAAGGAAGAATGTAAAGAAACAAGAAGAAGAAAACAATCATATTATTTTCGGCTGGAAGATTGCTGTGTCTTGGTATTAGAGGCAATTTGTTGATGCCTACAATGCCTATTCGCGTGCTAAGCAGAGCGTGTAATAAACAGAATCAGAAAGCTCCGACATAATCAGCAACGAAATTCCCAATGCGGCTATCTAGAGAAGGCCAATATTGATATATATATTTTGGGGGTGGCCTCCTCGAAATGTTACAATGCAAGTTTAGTACGTCATCTTGCAAAGTGCAGGCCAGCTCCTAATTTTTTTCCCCACCCGACTGCAGGAGAGATGGGGAGTCGGAAGCAGCCCCCCCCCCCCCCATCCCCCAGTCCCACATGGGAATAAATGGGCCGTTACGTAAGCTCAATCGTCTATACAGCTTAATTTGAATAACGAAAAATCAGTCCAATAATTATTGCAAAATTATCAAATCGATCAAATTGTTCCCGTATCATTTCGGTCTTTGCTCTCAACCGGGCCATCCAAGCACTTATTGGTTATACTTGCAATCGTACAAATTAGAGAAATAAGAACACATTATCACGTTTGAGTGTATACGTGAATGGATGTCACTCTGTAAGTTAGATAATTCATTATAGAGTATGTCCTGATATTAATGGGATGACTACAATGGAAAGTGATTAGCTGACTCTTTGGGAAACGGAAACTATTAAAGCTTGTTACCGTAATGTCACATATAGAAGTGAGTTTGTAATGCATGTCTACCTCAATACTTAATTGCTCTAAATGTCACTCACATATGCATGAAACAAATACTAATTAAGTGCACAAAAAGAAACCCTTTTAAGTAACCTACTTGTGCTTGAATATAAATATTCATGTATCAGTCCTGACGGCTCAATTAGTGAGGACACGTGGACTATAATTGAAGCACTGTCTTTATTGAATGTTGTTTATTGTGTTCAGTTATATACACCAAAAACGACTATAGTCGGTTAGGCCAAAATGTCATGCCAACTTATTTTAAGAATTTGTAACAAATCCCGGGCAATAAAACACCTCTAATGCCAGAGGTAAGTCCATTGAAAAATGAGACATGCTCGCAATGCATGAATGTAAGCCCACCCCGACTTCCCCATAATAAGCAACCCGGCTGGATGACTTAGTACCAGTCATAGACACAAGTCGGAGAGTGATGCTTGATTTTTATTCTCACAATCGGTGTACGCAGTTGATAGAACTGAAGCCGTTGTCATCATAATGCAACCATTCAACCAAGGCATACTTTGGGGGGAAAACCTCAGTATTTTTGCAGTGCGCACACTTTCATCAAACTAGTCTTACTCTTAAAGACGAAACAATTGATATCTCGTTAGCGAATTACCATTGCCTCACTATGACACTCCAGATGGTCTTTACATGTGGGAATTCTCACTTCAGCTTGGCAAGGAGTTTAGCAAATGCCAAACCCTTCGTGCACGCCCGTGATTGCCACCACCAACCCAGCTAAATTGTCAGTTGTAAAAATAGCCTTGACATTATCTTATATCAAAATAAAAAGAAGCTCTCCACTTAGCAAGCCATTTATGAAGAGGAATTAAATTGGAGGAACACAGCGGTTGAATAGGGGTAATTTTAGTCTTGATTTACCTTCCTGTTCCGTATAGACCAACACGTTTCAAACTTACATCTTAGTTAGAACGTCGAGGCTCCGACTCAGTGTAAATTGGTATTGTTTTAAAGATGTATTTGGAATGAAATTCTTTGAATTAGTATCACCACGAGGCGCAAATCTTTCACTGCGCGACGCCATTCTTTGAGGCAACCACAGCAAAAGGCTTATTGGGGAACTATTTTTCCTAGTATGTGATGTCTGGGATTGTTCATAGGTTAGGTGAATAAACCAATTGTGCAGTAAACGACTGCTTGAGATGACGACTCTGCAGGAGGTAACTAAGATCGACTTGGGACTCCACCATGGATATAACTCTATTATACCAAACTGCTGATCTCTAAATGTCAGCAGGGTTTGGTGGAACTCTGTTGATTGTGTTATGTATTGTAGAAGAAGGAAAACAATCGAATAAACTTCAACATGGGACAAAATCTTTTCCTAAGGAAAATAATTTACATAAATTCCAGGGTTTGCAAAATATAAGGTTCCCTTAAACCTATAATTATGACCTAATGTTAGGAAATTTTAACAGCCCGTTTGGGTAGTGATGTTTGAAGACATTTCAGGTGTTTTATCCGCCACGTGTTGTCATAACCTTTCATTTTTTGATGTGAAGAGTCTCAAATTGGTCAACTTCAGGCAAATGAATAAACTTACAAACATCCTCTGTAATTATTCACTTCGTCTTCCCAATTTATTCTCCCATGTAATTGGCACTAATGGTGTTACGCCGCCATGGTGTTACACCCCATGGTGTTACACCCCCATGGTGTTACGCCCCCATAGTGTTACGCCCCATGGTATTATGCCCCCGTAATGTTACGCCCCCATGGTGCTATGCCCTCATGGTATTACGCCCCTTTTTTCAATAAGGGTGTTAACCACATTTCGAAAATTGAGAATAGTTATTCAATATTTTTTGTCGCAAACGGGAAACATGTCAATGCTGATTTCACAGCTTGATAAGGTTTATTCATCTCAAGTTTTTCAAGACATGATGATGTTAGAGTTAAACCATCAACTGAGAAAGTTAATATTCAAAGTCAGAGCAGATTGGAATAGACTCTTAAAACTCTGACAAACATTGGAATATGGAAAGATTCTCTCAGTTCAAAACGTATCAGTATTGCGAGAATTGAAATACTCAGTTGAAGATGTTCCAAATTTTACCAAAAAAGGAACTACCTCTACCGGAGTGATGAAACATCCAATGACATATACTATTGCAAACATGTCTTGTAGTCAAGTCGAAATATGTTGAAATTATTAACACGATATGCTATGTTTAAGCCAACGCTTTTTACCATATGTGCTTGGTTAAGACTTAATCCATGATCATTTTCAGACATATTTTAGTGACTTACGTGTACATTTTGTACGTGAGAAAATGGGCAATATTCAAGTTAGTTCCGCACTAAACAAGTTTCAGATCCACCCTATTTTTTATTATTTTTCTTCTTTTGTTATTCTCTACAACTGGTCTGAAATTTTCGTTAAAGGAAAATAAAGATATTGAACAGATAAGGATGACTGTGTTTGGTGTTCTCCGTGGGCTTGTTACACTCATCATCACACAGCACAACATCATCACTAACAATCTTTATTCAACGGAAAACAGACATTCCTGTATTATCGCTTATACTATCATGTACTTGTCACCCAGCTAATAAAGGAAGAGACTGTGAAGTTTTTCCATATGCGGGTTTATGGGCTTCAAAAATAACCGACTATAAGTCCATTTTCTATTAAAGAAAACGTAGTTTGGTATAACCAACAAACAGCAGTCGGTTGGAACACCATAGAAATAATCTCGTGTGTGACGAATATTGTACAGATTCTAGTTTTATTTTGTAATCTATCAAGGACGACTACTGTCATTACAAACACCATATTTTAATGATAAGTTCTAATGAGATATTATCTAACAGCCCAATATGATAAATGACCGACTCAGAGTACAGTTTTGACACCATTCGTAATTACATGAATAATACGTTTATTATCAATATTGTTGTTGTTTTTATTATTCATTGTATAACTCAAACTTGTTACCAGAGGCAATATTTATTTGAATTGCATACAATTAAACAAGTTTTTTTTTTCATGGCGAATTGGAAAATAACTAGGCAAGAGAAGTTTGAACATTTATAGTGATTACATTTGTAAAAAAAAAAAAAAAAAAAAAAAAAAAAAAATATAAATATAAAGCATTGACCATTACACTTACACTAAAAAAAGAAAACAAGAAAAAATGGAAGTTAACGATATCTACATATACCGGTAAGACTGTGTATTTGAAAACAAACCAGCTTTAGAGATATCCGAACAAATCAACATGGGCTTGTTCAATTTTTGCCCATGAAGGATCATATTCATTCAATCTATGGATATTTTTCAACATTCTTAGAATAACTCTAATAACTAATACGCCGCATAGTTTGTTCACACAGAGAGTGATAACACGCCACGTCATCAAAGTACATTTTAGCAAAGATAGACTTATAACCAATCACAAGCTAGCAAACAGAACACGTCATTGTTTTAACCGCACTCTCGTTCTTTCGTTGCTGTATTTTTGTTTTTTGACCGCGTGCTCTCAAACAGTGCGCATGCAGTACAAACCAACTTGAGCAACCTATCCCTTCACGTGCAGTCTTAACGTTACTCGACCGTGTTGCAGTAGTTTGCACAAGACAGATCGGTGAGCAGATTACACAGGGATACATCTGTACGCCTCGGAGAAGATTTGCCACGCTATCATAAACACACCAAGAGACACAACATGGAACCTAAGCCGGCGTGATTACCACTGATTTGATGGAACTATAACCCTGGACACGTTATACGTTCTTCTTCACATCATCACATAGATTGGGTAGGTCTTAAGTATCCGCCATGTTGTATTTATTTACCCTTTGCCTAATTAATGAGACTCATTCATTAACGTATTTTATTGGCTTGAGAGTTAAGGGTGATATTGCAATACGTAGCAGTGATTGTAATGTAATACCTTACCCCGTGTAGTCTCCACTAAGTAACACAAAGTGAACGATGTATCAAGAAGTACTTGCCAATATGAATCTTGTGTATTAATTACCAATCACAGTAATGATATTGGTCATGTCACCGGCCATCACGAAGGCAAAATAGTTAGTCAATGCGGTACCGTTAATCTAGTCTTGTCAAAGGTACAATGGAACTGAACTGATATTATTATAGCAGTATATATATATTTTGACGAATTTGTCCACAGTGTTTTTCGAAAGAGCACTCGGTAGCCAAGGTTTCGTTGAAGAAATGGAGCAACACTATGTTGTTAAAATTATTGATAATAACAGTGAAAATTATAAAGTGCACAAATCCAGTGCTCATGGCGCTAATACATAACAAGTACAAAATTACTAAAATATAAAATACAATGATACAGCAGAACACCCAGTAAAAACTTTATGCAAATACTTCATTAAAAAGATGAGTTTTGGTTTTTTTCTTCTTTAATGGATAAAAAAAAACCACGATGATTTGACATGAGATGGCAATTTATTCCAAAGAAAAAGATCAGTCACCCCATGTACGATTAGATTTATGCTCAATAAGGAGGTTTGAATTGTCAGAATGGAGTTTACGAGGCGGATTGTAAGGTTTAAGCAAATCATCAATGTATGGGGCACTGTTTGTGAGGGATTTAAACACAAAGAGCAATAGTTTGTACTTAATCCTGCTATGTACTGGTAACCAGTACAATTCTTGTAAAATAGGTGTAATATGGGAGGACTTTTTTGACAAGGAAATAACACAAGCAGCAGAGTTCTGAATTCGCTGAAGACGTTCAATTTGAGTATTAAGAAGACCAATTAAAAATGCTGCACATGACATTGTATTGTCGGGAAACTACAGCATTTTACTAATTAAAAACAAGAAAGAAAGAAATTAAAATAAAAAATCAGTCTTGCTCAACCGACAAAATAAATGTTATTTGTGGATTGAATTCCTCCTCGGTTTCATATTTATAATAGATTAAGAAACTTCACTGTTGCAAAATTCAGATAGTTCAGTTGATCTCAACGTCGTACTGGAGAATACACTAATATGATCTTAACCAACGTAATGGTTACCCATTGTGAACGATTTTTAATGTTATTTTAGCGGTAAATCCAAAAGTCTTTTCAAGCAATTGGCATACGTATCTCATCACATGATTGCTGCAGAAGGCCTTGGATACCTAGTCCAAATTTCTATCTTGTTCTGAGTGACAAATGGAAATGCACGGACGGCCTATAATGTGTCCATTTAAATGTCATGTATAAAGGTTGCACGTTACTATCATGGCCAGGAGACTTTTTATGCAAAGAGAAGGAGCTCAAGATATCACGTCCGTCACCCCTCAAATTTATATCGGCCATTTCAGAGATCCAACTCTCTTCCAATCGTATGCACACAAGAATTATGCCCTGATATGACATTTTGGCGAGTGCTTAATCCCGTCTTAGGAATACGCGGCCCCGCTCGACCTCACAAGTGCGGTGTGTTTTTTCGTTTTAGTTGGGAGCTGTACAGATGTTCCCGTATGTCTTTCGAGTCGAGATCGGCTGAGGTTCGTCGTGACTTGGCGAAGAATTCCGCCGGAAGCCTAGTTGACCGTAACGGCGCTGTCCAAGTATCTTAATGAATCGCTATCTATCTGCCCAATTTGTTTCATGCAAATTAATGTTGTGTAGTATCTTGGGAAGCTAAATTAATTTACCTCATAACGCCACTTGGCAACTCACGTCCAACTTAATTCAGATTCCCCCCTTGATGTTCAGGGGTTTATTTTCTTTTTTACGTCATTTGTCCTCTTCTAAAAAGGTCCTTGTATCGTGGGAAGCTACTGGATGAGAGCAATCATTTACAATAAATGCTGATGTTGAGTGTTCTGTTAAAATGAAGTGATAAAACAGACACGACTTAATGCACTGTATGTGTCACAGTAGCTTGAAATAAAAGCCATTGAGTGTTGCGGCAGTCAGGTCAGGAATACAAGGTATTACAATGACTTATCGCTCACATTTTGAAATTAAGAATTGATATCCACGCAACTATAGCAGTGCGAAGAGCTTACGTCTCACTATTATTGAAAGGTGTACATTGTTGGAAACCGATCGAACTGGGGGATGTTTTCTATTCTTAATACAATGAATGTTAAGGATTTCAATGGAGTTAGCCATGAATTCTGAGATTGGGTTTTGTTGGCTTGTTGTTACTGAACAAAATTGATAAACACAACGCAATTTGTCACAATTCATGTAATATTAAAGACATGAAAGTTAGACTAAAGTCCCAGATGATGTATCCTTTTATTTATGCATTGTACATTACTTTCAATTCTGACAAAAAATAACAAAGTCAATAGCCTTCTACAGCAAAGAGAGTAAAACGTATTACCTCAAATGAGAGGATATTGACCGTTTCTGTAATGTGTTTATGAAGCCAATCAGTTGACTGTGTGTTCAACTGTAAAATGACGCCCACAAAGTTGCTCTGTGGAAACGTCAAGCTTTCATTTTACACATATAAAGCCACAGTGTGACTACCCTCATAGTTTAGGGAACTCTGAAGCGGATAATTCATACACGGAGCGTGTATATTAATACGTAGATTACAATGACATTATATGACCTTGTTCCTCTTGTAGACCATTCATTATCTTGAAAAAGGCAAACATTAATCTATCGGTTCAATGGTCCATGATCTATAATAGACCATTACAACCAACGCCTGGGAATTGTTGTAAGATAGATTTACATAATGACCGAGTGGTAGAATACCTAAAATTTGGAAGACGGCGGAGTGAAAATGATGACGCGGTGCCCGGCATAAACATCATTTTAGTTTCAATATGATCGAATTGAGTACGTCACAAGTTCACAAGTTTTGAATTTTAGAATGACACAAACTCAATGTTATACATGAACTTCAATCACGTGATTGTATCAACACCTCATGAGACGGGCTTGTCACAAAATCGATTAAGCTATAAAGTCCATTATTGTTCAATAACTAATTCCCTACCTATTTCCAAAATGAAAAAAGAACAAAACAAACATTCACGAAACAGTCGAATGCTTTCTAGGGATGTGATAACAAATCACCATCTCAGAACCAATTCAAGTTGATTCTTTGAACGACAAGTCAAGTCAATCTCTCAGTACTTTAAATTAACGCTTATTTTCCAGTTGGTTGGTCATGATTATTTTGCTATTGGCACATGGCACTAGCAATGACCTTGAACGAAAAAACCGACAGTAGCTGGTACCAATATCATACTTACAAGTGCACTTAGTGTGTATTCATATTTATTTAAACGTATATACAACACCCAATCCAACTTCGTCTTTCTTATTGCGCTGAACACTATTGCTGTACAGTAATAAGCTAAGAAAATGAACACCAAATGGCTGACAATGGCTGTAACTAAAGATGCTGCATTGCATCAATGATTCTGATAATAAGGTTACGGCTACGGCTATGAGTGTTGCCAAGGGTGTTGCTAAGGATAATCCAGCCGTAGCCGTAACCGTAGCCGTAGCCGCCAATTCGAACACCACCTGAATCTTTACAAGAGCTTCAAAATGATGGCCGCAAACCTAAACCAGAACTTTAGAAGGTTTTTATTAAACACATGAAGACAAAACCGAAAATGTTTAATGTTCAAGCGCCGTAGTACCTGATTGTTGGTAGATACATTTGCTATATAAGACTCTGGTATAATTATTATATTAATTTTCGTTTGCGCCCCCCCAAAAAAAACAAAAACAAAAACAAAACAACAACAACAACAACAACAACGACAACAACAACAACAACAACAACAAACAAACAAACAAACAAACAAACAAAAAACAAAACAAGAAAAAAAAATAATAATAAATGACAAAATAAAAAACTTAATTAATTAATAATTTACAATTAATAAATAAAAATGATAAAAATATAAAAGAAAAGAAGAAAATCAGGGTAGCACTTTCATATAAAAACAACAGCAACATCAACAACAACAGCAATAACAACAACAACAACAACAACAAAACAATTAACTTCGAAATGATATTATTCAATTATTGGCCAAGTTTGTCTCACCAATAACCCGTAATATTTTTATAAAAGTAGTTTTAAGCATAACTCCTATGAAATGTATGTTACAGAGTTCTGTTACAATCATTTTAAGTACACATTGAGGCTGGCCAACAATAGACTTTACCTACTGATCAATACACCCCTGGAACAATTCACATAATTGTGTTTGTTGTGTTATATATTAGTCAATCGAAAGAAAAAGAAACATTTCTTGTTCAACACGGAGGATTTGATTTTAATTGACACCTTTATGAACATGTTCCCATAATGGTAAAATGCATGCATTCAGGTAAACAAAAGTATACTCTTTCCTTAGTCCGTCATGATATCAAAATAATCAATATGCAAGAGAATCGAATCGATTTTCACAAAGAGATATGATTAATCTTAAGATGTCTTCAATCTTAATTACTGAGCAAAGTGTGATGTCACAATACAAATCACTATGGTGATATTGACAACTCATCTTAACATGAATCTTAGTGTTAGTGAAACCAGGCTGGTGTAATTGTGTCAAGCACCCTTAAGAAAGAACGATGGTTTGGCATAGTCCGTGAGTGCAGAAACACAAATGAGATTCATACCTCCAATCTGTGGCTCCAATTAACGTCACAATACCGTTTATTATATAAAAAAAAAAAAAAATCTTATCAAACAGTACAATATTACCGCCTAAAGCAAATTGTCATGTTTCATTTCTCATGTTTGATACTTCATTTTCCTTCTTCACAAAAAAATGAATATCACTTGTTAATAATTACTAACTTTTAAATAACCACATTGATAGTCGTTGCCATTTCTTGATACAATACTGGTATTGTTGCCAAATTAAATGCGAGCTGGTTTGTCATTGTATGAAAGAGCAATGACTTCATTCTTCGCAGTAAGGTAGTGAATAGCATGCATCAGCATCTTAATATAATTGTAGCAACCGCACATGGTCTATTTGAGGAGAGAATCTTAATTAAAAAGCCATACGGTTAAAAGCCATTTTGCCTTCCTTTAATACGCCACCAAGGCTGTAGAATCAAATCCTGGCGGGTTTCATGGTTTGGACTAAAGTCCCTTATATTGGTCCAAACAAAAAGCTCTAGTCTCAATCCACTGATTTCCTTCAACTACCGATACGAGGCGTCAAGTAGAATTAGGGATGAAGGTAGACAAGGTGGACCTGCAATTTTAACAGGTTTCTGTTATCTACCATCATTGAAATGCTTGGTCTTAAAAAATACATCACACAAACAGTTCCTTGTAAACACAATGTTATCTGCTCTACTTAATGGTTCGATCGTGCAAGTTTACGAGAAGGAGTGGTTGCGTTTATATAGATGTATTTTTGTTTCAAGATGATGCAACCTTATATTGTGTGATTCAACCACGCAAAGTTTCAGATGGACACACCGATGGTCTAATATTGAAATTGATTTTCGTTGTTGCTCCATTTATTGTCCCCTTTACGGTCTCCACTGGTGAAATAAAACAATAAAATGTCAGAATTTATACTTGCGGGACACATTAGGTAAACATCAATCGAGTTAACACCCAATAGCCATTGATTGCATGACACATTGGCCAAACAGCCTTCAATTATTGCCAACATGCAACGCCTAAAACATAACTATTATATGATTTGTCAAGTTACAGGCACGTAATTGCACTCATCGCCATAATCAATATTCAATCAATACTAATATCGATTAAGTGTTTAGTACTCGTCGGACTCGGATTGATTTCAGAGTGGTCTAGTCCAGTTAACGTAAAAACCAATTACAGCGTCTTAATTCAAGGTAGCCATCTAAGGTAACGCCTCATGTCCGATATCCTGGTATAATGACAAACAAGTGATATTCAGTCAACCTGCGAAATAGTCTAAAACTAACCTGGGAAAAAATCTTCAAAATGGTGCCTAGATTTTTAAAGAAGCCCATTTTAATTCCATGAGAATAAAATAGTATTGCTATTGATACTGTCAACTTTTGCACAACCAGTCGTCTTTATTTTTCTATTTCGGATGAAACTACTTCGAGACCTCTTTAAACAGATCAAGCAGGATGGATAAATACTAAAAATCTAAAGATAAAGTTAACGGTAATTGTATACAGATGACAATTTAAAAACATCTTTTATTGTAAATTCTTTTGATTGTTTGATGGGTTTTTGTTTTACGTAGTGTTGTACCGGTATAGTTGCATGACTATACATTGTGATTGCTAAGGCACATCGTGCTCGGTGATTGTTATTGGAGGTTGCTTGGGTACTATAAGATTATTATATGCAATAATAAGATCCCAGAAGGCTGGTAGAGTTTACAATCTTTATCGTACATTGTTATCTTAATGGTGTTTGTTAAATGACATTACTGTTTCCACACTCGATTATGGAATGTGATTACAATGCTTGTCGATGACCGGTAATTTGCAAAAAGGATTTCCTTTGGTGAAATTGTTGCGTCAAGGCCGCTAAATATAGAAACGCTTTGGTTTTGATATGATGCAGCATTTGGCTTGGAACCGTCTTATATACGATGTTTCATTTGGAACCGTCTTATAAGATGCATCCTTTGGCTTGGAACCATCTGATAAGATGCTTCATTTGGCTTGGAACCATCTTATATAAGATATTTTGTTTGGCTTGGAACTGTCTTATATAAGATGCTTCATTTGGGTTGGAACCGTCTTATACGATGAATCATTTGGCTTGGAACGGTCTTAAATAAGATGTTTCATTTGGCTTGTAACCGTCTTATATTAAATGCTTCATTTGGCTTGGAACCAAAATATCAGTTCATCAAACAAATTGTTTCCGAAACCGATGGTCTGTCAAAGTGTCTGGAGTCGAAAGATGCGTGTAGACAGGGCTATTTGCTAGGGCAAAAACGTTTCATTGAGTCATTCCAAGAATTGAAATCCACACGACTCTGCCAGAAGCATTTCTTAGATACATGAAATACATTATTAATGCAGTTTGGAAATAGCTGCCAGCAACGTAGCTTTCCGATTATGTGTGTTTACCGTTTGAAATTTTACAAAGAATCAACCAGGTTTTAATATAACATCTTACTTAATTAAAGAGAGAAAAGGAAGACAATCCAGTAGCCAGGCATCATTGCATAAAGATAGATGAATAATATTGTAGCATAAATCATATTTATAGCACCACTTTAGACAAATAAACCCCAACATCACACTCCTCAACATACAGCCCTGTTTATACCTTAAGGGTGGGCGTAAAGTTGACATATAAATGTATTGTTATTAATATGATAACCTTCGATTTGAGTTCACGTCTATGATTACTGAATTATTATTCTGTTTAGATGAGGGTAAAAGATTAAAGACATGACGTGATACTCAGTCGTACCATTGAGGTTTAAAACACATTCATGTTCATACAAAGTCTACGGTATAATGGGGGTAATGATCAACGTTAAACGAAGATAGCGTCATGGCGCTATTGAAATGACGGATATTTCACACAATGTAAATCATTCTGATTTCATATCAGGTATATAGTGATTTCTATACAAGCGTTTTGCATACTTAAGTCCAAGAAAATAACTCTTAATACATGTCAGTGCCATAAAACAGTATTTAAAAAAGTCATCATTTTCATTGCAATGTTGATTTTCAACTTGAAACCGTTTTTTTTTTACACTCAAGAAATGGTGGCACCTCTAACAAAAACCGAAGCCTGGACATTTAGAACAGCCAGTATTTGAGGACTGAAATATTTTGCGTTGTATTCCCCAATTTGTAATAATGTTTACATCCATCAAGTTGCTTTAATGACACCCTTAGGGCATTCTACGTCTAGACTATGAAACCATTGTAACAATTAGTGTATACAACACATGCTTGTTGGGGGACAGTACTATAATTGACAATAGGTTCCGTTCTCCCAACGGAACATGACTGATTGCACGATGTCAGTTAATCGATTTCATTATACAAATAAAACAAATATATTTAGAGGATAATGGCCTGTGGGTATACTGGAGACGACTGAACTTGTTATAATGTTGGATTGGACGGTGAAGAAAGAGGCCAATTTCAATCAAGCAGATTTGAAGTTCGTAAAAACCTCATGTACGAGTCCTTCAAGAGACATGCTTCTAAACTGTGTGAAGATTTTGACCGTAATAAAACTGACATCAATTGACACTTAAGGGTGTTTATAGAAACCAAAAAAAAAAATAAAAAGTGACCTTACTAAAATAAAACATTAATACGCCTACAAAGATGTTTTCTGAGATGCGGGGCTTTTAAACTCTAACCAAATAGTTGATACATGAGGTGCTTTTGTATCATGATTAGCATAGGTTAATCACATTGATAATGCTAATCTGATATTGATAAGGCCAATCTGATATTGATGAGACAAATCTGATATTGATAAGACAAATAATTATGACATTGATAAAGCCAGCATAGTATCGATAAGTCAAATCTGATATTGACAAGTCAAATCTGATATCGACCAGACAAATATGACATCGATGAGACAAATCTGACATTGATAAGGCCAATCTGGTAATGATAAGTCAAATCGAATGTTGACAAGGCTTGTCTGGTATCGATTATACATGTTTGGTATCGATTAACCTATATCAGTTTCTTAGTTCTTGAGAAGAACACACACATTCGATATCTTGTAAGATGCACGCACAGACACTTAGATCTGTTTCAAGACATCTGCACTACATCGAATCTTAAATTACTTGTCAGTTACATTTAGCGCCATCGTATCGGACTAAACAGTTGTGGCGCCTTTCGGCTAAATTTATTCTGAACATTACCAATCCCTCTTTGTTGTGTATTAAGAAGTCCGATTTTTACTTTGACTTGCAATACTACCTAATTACATCTTTCTGATGATTGTCTTACACCAACTTCTTCCCATCTGTCTTGGGTGAGAGACCTTATTTATTTCTGACACATCTTACGATCTGTTGACATCTGTACTGCATTGGATCCGTGAGTTTCAAAACCAACCCGTTAATATTTCTTCAAGGGCCAATCGAATCCCAAAAAGGACATATGTTTACCCGATAATAATGACGTTCCCAACTATAAAAAGTTAAAATGCCCCCAAGTTCCAAACTGATTTTCCATTTGTTGATGTGTTTGGTAACTGGTAGCAATTAGCGGAATTTGGACAACTCATCTGACAACAAGTCAAGGAGGTTTTTCCATCAATAAACTCCATTGGAGCAGATCTGATTCTCTCCATACCTCGTTGAGTTTAGGAAGATTTATAAATATGTTATTCACAGTATACATGAACATTGTTATTGTGTTGATAAGCTATCACACTGTTCAATAACAAAAAATAATAGGCCTAATGAAACATTAATGAGACTGGTCTGTGACAGAACTGTTGATAAATGAGGCTGGTAATGGTTAGTTAAAAACCTGGCACGAGCGTTTGACAAATTAAACTCTCTCTATATTTTGTTTTCCTCTTACTATCCATTACATTGTATTGTAGGTCTGCACGTTACGGTGAAACGTTGGGCAGTTTGTTCGGCCCTTGTGTTGTACTGTTGTTATAATTACTGTGTAGTTGGCTGTAATTGATTGAGTTTGTACATGAAGCGGTACTTCTTGATCTGGACGTTTACCTCCTTAATTAAATCTGCCTGTATCAATAATGGTAAAATAAATAACTTGAATAATCGAAACTTTTGATTATGCAACTTAATTATGATTCAGTAACAAACCCTTGTAAAACGCAGTGTAGTGGAAAGTCAGTCATTTTTATTTTTTAGAAAGATTATTTATGGAACGATGTTTTTGTTGATAGATTACAAACTCTGACAATAGTTTTTATTGGTTTCTTTTTGTCGTCTATAAACAACATACAACTACATCGACATCCAGTTCCTCATTGATGACTCAGACTCGGGGTTGAACATTGGTGAGGTTAGTTGAAAGCTCAAGGAAATGGATTAATTTGATCTTCCAAATAAACAATACCGAATCCCTTTTCTTTAAATTGACCTCGCCTTCATGACATATTTCCATCCGGTAACAAATTGAGATGTGCTTTCCTTTTTGTTTTTCTTCTTTTCTTTCCCTTTCACTATTTCCAATAATTATGTTAACGCTCCACAGGGACAATCTACCCTTTGCAGGGATTGGAAACAATAGACAGATAAACTTTGGAAATTGAGATCAGCATTCAAAACATGTCTTTCCTCTGAGTATTCCCCGGCCATTTGCCGTGTGAAGTTTAGCTGAAAGGAACAGACAACACGTTTTCGTTATGGCGAAAAAGACATTAAAATAATACTCCTGTCTTTGATAAAAGAAAGACAGAAAGAAAAGCAGGGACTGGCTGCAGGTTGAGCTTGGCAATTAGTGACAGATGGTGGATTTCATTTACAAACCAGCGGGGGTTACGTCCTGAAAAAGACGGTCATGATCACTATGCCTGAAATTCCATCAAATAAATTCATTTAATATACAACATCTTAAAGGAAATTTATCAAACTTAGTAACTTGTTTCTGAGGCTAAGAACAATGGAAGTTCTGTTTCGGTTAATGACAGTTATAATTATCACGTCACTGTGGCAATAGGATGCGCCAAAAGAAAACAACGTGAGCCTTCACAATTTACTATAACCAATTCCCGTGAACTCATTTTATTCTTTTCTCAACAATAATAAGAAGAAAGAATGTCCATGTTTTAACTTCAAGTTTCGTTTTAATGATAATTTGTTTTACTTCACTAAATAAACATAACTATAAAACTATGATCAGACTACTCAGCATGCTTTACCATAGAACCAACGATATGCTTAAATGAACACATCCAACATTCTTATCACTGTTTACTCTATATATTACAGTCAACATGACCTAGCACAGATCCAGCAGAGATCAAATCAAACAGTAGGAACATCATATTAACTTTTAATAAACCTCAATTCCACAATCAAATCTTAGTGTCAATGACACATCACTTCTGGACTAGTTTGACAGTTTTTGTATTCTTAGTTGTCTTTATATGATTTTGAAGGTTGGTTTTGATTTTAAACTAATCTCACCTGGACTATGTAGTCTTTTCGGTTTTTTAAATGTATGTATTTTGTATTATAATTCAAATTAATAATGTAATCAAGTTCTATAAGTTTGCGTCTACACATTTCCAAATTGGACTCATTGCAACAAACTTATGGTCTGGGTTCGCACACAGTAGAAGGTCAGTGTCTTGACTTCGTTCAACTCGTTTTCTAGAGCAAACACATTTTTGAAAATCCAGTCCCAAAATATGAAAGCAATTCTCAAAGCAAAGTTAATTAGACTTTACCGGTTTCATGTTGCAGTGGGGCAAGAATATGTAGTAACTTCAGAACACATAGGTACCTTACCACATGGAAGGGACAAATCCAACAGAAGGGAATGGTCCCAAAGGGAGCAAAGCCCTGAAACCTGGAAATTACCTTCAAGTTTTACGTGCTAGAAATCCCGCCGTTATGCTTGGTTACCACGTGCATTCATATTCACTCTTGGTGCAAGGCGGCTATTTTTATTATGGTTAGCATCAAACTAGACCGCGACTACCATATGGTCATCATCCACACTATGCTAGATGTAACTGTTTGTATATTGGCAATTCACACGTCGTTTTGTTTTATAAGACACTTTGGTGATAATTGGGTCTAGAAAGAAGGTATTTTAAAGCCTGAAATTAAAATATGATTTTCTCAATTAGTTTAGATTACGAAAGATACATACATTGTTGGATTACAGATTGATCCAATATCATAATGCAGCAATAGTTTTTATCGCTTATGTTAGATCATTCAGAGACAATATTGATTGTTCATGTACAGAAAGGTTTACAATAACTTGGATGGCGAAATTGGCAAATGGTCCTTTTCTACAATTTAGATATTGATAGAGCTTTTGAAAAAAATCGTAAAGTGTATATCAGTGAAGACAACGACGTTGACGGGGATAAAAACTACGAAAGTATTAAATAAAAACAAACAAACAAATATTTGTGATGATGTTGACGGTTGAAATGATGACGTCAATTAATATTACAACTTTCATAAACGAAGAGTTTTGAATTAATTGTGACGGTGGCGACATTATATTCGAAAACAAACAATAAAAGAAAGTTGACGCTTTAAGCAACCAATCAAATAAAATAGAATTACATTTAGCCAAAATTATAAACAAATGTCTAACAATGACATATGCAATTATAGTGCGACAGTAATAATGACAGAATGGCGATGACAAGGCGACAATAATTATGAATAGCGTTGACAAGGCGACAGTAAGGGTGACAGAGTAGCAATGACATAGCGAAAATCACGGTGACAGAGGAGTAATGACAAGGCGACAGTAATGATGACAGAGTAGCAATGACAAGGCGACAGTAATGATGACAGAGTAGCAATGGCATTTGCCAAACAACAAGGCGAGAAAATGAGAAGGAGTTACCATAGAATTCCAACAAACAGATGCAATGAAGGGGAGCAGATGTAGCAGACGATTGATATCTTCGTCGAATGCTCACCAGATGCACAAGTAATCACCCAAACCCTTTAAGACCATCCTCCCGGCGTCCTCGAAGCTTACAGAAAATCTCTAAATGTTCTCAACAGATTTGAAAGAAATTTCTTACACTTGGCCATCGGGCTCTGATGATGTGCCCCACTTCTACCTTGTGTAAATCTCCCCTGAACCAGAAACATGGTGTTGATGCTATGGTATTACTCGTATTTTAGAGTGGCGTGAAGTAATGGCAATGATGTTGTTTTTTTTTTGTTTTTTTTTTTTTTTTTTACGAGTTCAATAAATACTTTCAGATATAGGGAAAGTGCACCACCGTCAAGTTTGTGTAGCTTCTTACATCGGAAAGGTTACATCATCAATATATTTTTCGTTTTAAATTTCCAGTTATCATTTTATTATGTTTGATCTATAATACCAGGTCATCAAAAAGTGCTGATATTTCCAAGGGGATCATTTCAAGCTTTTTATAATACTCGACACACGAAGAAATTGTGGTTAGATACCACACATAAAAATGCTATTACGTTTGATATTGACCTGGGCAGCTGTGGGGCCATGCCAGTACAGTCATCCTCCTATAAACTCAACTTTGACAATAACTTTACAATAAAATAAAAACGTGGAGGAGTTCAAAATAGTGGATTTCAGCTAACTTGTACACATAGGCGTACGAGCCAGGGCCAGGGTGGGCACCCCCCCCCCCCCCATTTTGGCAAAACATACACCCATGTATTTACTAAACAGACTTATGTTTGTTTGTTTATGTTATTCGTTTGTTTGTTTATTTATTCGGCAGAATCTAAACGCCAAGAAGGGAGTAGTGTGACTGGCGACTAAACCGTGATGGAGAGAGGAGATGAGTTCCGATTGACAGTAGAAGATGATGCCAAATGGCTAGAATGGGCACAGAGACAATTTGCAGCTATTGCAGGCAATGATCGTCTGATTGACTGGCAGGAATTCAAACAGGCCCTAAAAGTTAAAAAGGTATGTTGTTCTCCTTCGTCAAATGTTTGGAATATGAAGTAATAACGAATCAATAATGGTAAACTGTTTTCAAAAGTCAAAATCCGTTTTTCCCATGTAATTTGTTTAGCTATTTTATCGTTAATTTGTACTATGTTCGTGTGTTTTTCCCCGTTTTTTCTTTCTTTTATGCAGCAGAAAGCCCCGAAATATATCCCTCAAGTCGGTCAACCTGTACATAACTTACTCAAGCTAAGCACAAATATCAAACAACACCAGTTTTAGAAAACAAAAAACTTTTTACACAAACAAACATGTTTAGGAAATATTTATGAATTTGTGTATTGTTCCCAGTTTTACTTGTACAGAAAATTTGCATTGATTACCCTTGCATACGAGGTAACTAAACATAGCCAGATGCACAAAAAAAAAGAAACAAAAAGAAAAGAAAAAAAAAGTTCAGAGCTCGGACAAATATCGCCCCAGTGAAAGAAGTGTAGGCCTCAAGGTTGCTCTTTTTGGAATGTGATTATCTTCAACTGTAAAGAAGGCTAATGAAGCGATTCAGGGTAGACTTGTAGGAGCTAGAGTATGTCATCTAATAACGCCATGCTATGCTTGAGACTCCTGGCGTGTTCATTGTCACTAGAGAGTTGATATTGTCAGTAATTGTCCGCCCGTATCCCCGGTGCGGCTTACATTAGAAGAAAACGGCTAGAAATTGGCGTAGATTTTGAGTGCAAATATGAAGAGGTTGCAGGTAATTATCCTTGCCAATGTTTCCCTGTAAGCTCTTTGCGATTTGGATGAGAAAGAGACTGTAAGGACATTGACATCATCAGAGACTTTTTGCACTAATAATTGACGTGGATAAACAACTCTCTGTAGTTGATCAGCCTCTTTACACTTTGGGAAAATGTTTTGAAGTAACAACTTTATGACATTTTATCACATGGGAATAGCCTGGTTTTCCGCAAAGGATTGGATGGTTTGTACCATGTACCAAATATTATTGGACTGTTTTTCTGTACTTTTCTGTTAACATGTTTAAAACACAACATAATCACCAAGATAATCACCAAGCAAAGAAAACTAGATTTTAGGATTTGAGGCATTGCATGGTGAGGTATCAATGTATATTTGGTTTGCGGTAACACCATGTGATTATATCTACTTTGCTATATGTGACCTGCTCTATCGAAATGAGGAATGTCTAAAAAATGACGTTCTGTGTAATGAGCCATACAAAATATATTGACATCTCAAAACATGAGAAAACACTACAAAAACCGATTCCGCAATTTTTGTGGTATTAGATAAATCAAATCTTGATCTTTCTTGTCGTGGTCTTACCTTTTTTTGAAAAGATGAATAAATCCATAAAAAAGCAGTTTTCATGAGCATGTTTCTCCGCAGTAATTTTCCCTCCAGACGATCTCAGCTACCTTCAAAATCGTGAAAATAATGTGCTTTTTCTACTGCAAAGTAAGATCACTTCCGTTTACGTTGAACGGTTGAGTTTGGTACCAATCGAAAGGTCATGACCTGAACTGTCCTTTTTTTTGTATGATACTATAGTCAGGAGGCCGAAAAAAGTTGTAATTTGCGGCTGAAAATTGGTTATTTAAATTAGGCGGGCTTTCCAGCTATCAAAAATGGAGATCACTGATTGGATGAGAGGTGTAAAACCATTCGACGAGCGTGCGCAGTTTCGATGTTTACCCGATGACGTCCCAAAACTTTCGGCCGCTTTTGGAAGGATTGTAGCCGGCCTCCGGGCCGCTCCCCGCGATCTCACGTGTAGCCTATACCGACCTCGTGTGAATTAGCTGAGTGATTTCGTGAATTTGCAACGCTTGTCAGTCGATACTTAGTGAGCAAAAGGAAAAATTTTCACGTTTGCATTTTTAAATTGTTGTTACCTTTCTTACCTGTTGTGAATTTGTAGTTTATTAAAGAGTTTAACTGTTCTAATTTTGAGTTCAAAGTTTCACTAAACTAAGCATGGCTGACGGGCGAAGTAAAGACATGGAGAGAGCGCTGAACTCCATTCGTGATGCCAACATCGTTGGCCTCTCTCGTTCGGATGAAGCTGCCCTTGCACAGCTAGTGGAGGATTATTTCGTAGGTGATGGCGGTGAAAATTCCGACGATGACAGTGCTGAGAGTGAGGAAGAGGAAGCCGAAGCTCCGGGTTTTCTAGGATTACCCAGAGCTTTGGAAGCGAGTGTCGATTTTTTTTCAGACCAAGACGCGGATGATGATGTTGATGGGGACGACGACGACGACCCACCCATTGCAGACGAGCTTCAACGTGTGCAGCACCTACTGGGGGAAGCAGTCGCCGAGGATCCCGCTGTGGAGCAACAGAGAGCCCAGGACTTCAGCTGTGACTGTTCTACTTTTGAAGGAAGACCGTGTATCCAGCAATTCACCGACGAGGAAGTATTCAACATTCGCTTAGACATTCAGGGATTGACAGAAGGTACAGTAAAACCAAGCAAAGTTAATAAAATCTTGGATGGGGTGGATGGGGTGGACATGGTTGAATTGTAGAAACTTGAGTTCTAGTTCAGGAAATCCATGTTACTGTTTAGGGGATAGTAGACTACTACACTGGGAAGGGAAAACAGTGTTAATAATAATGACTCGTCAGAACTATTCTCAATCTCAGTGTTGGACTATTCTTACTTATGTTATGGACAATAATAATAAAAAATTTAAAAATAATAATTTATAAGTACTACTAGTTTAATATGGCACATTTTACAATAATGTATCAATGTGCTTAACATTAGTGCCCAGGGCCCAATTTCATGGCTCAGCTTACAGCCGAATTCTGCGCTTACGATCACGATTCTCTGTTTACAGGCAAGCGCTAGCTGTGTAAGCGTAGAATGCCTAGGCTAGTATTAGTAATGTGGAGTACGCACGCACACAAGCCAAAATTTCCCGTTAACCCGTGAAATATGCTTGACGTCAGCACAGAATTCTCTGCTTCCGCAAGCGCCGATTCTTTGCTTACTTTACGCAGAGCCATGAAATTGGGCCCTGGTCATTGGGCCAATAAAATAAAAAGCTTATCTTGGTCAAACTTTTAAATGATTATTCTATACTACTTAGATTTATGGGTTTACAACGCTATTTTCAACTACTACATACAAACTAGAGGAGCGTGCTTAATGCCGCCACAAGCACTAGAGGTGACAGAGACGATAACAAAACAACCTTGTACTCGTAGATGATAGTTTGTAAGCAATTTACGAATATGAGTAGGCCTATCCTAAATCAGTTTACTTAAGTCCAGTGTCTATTTAATTATTAAAATAGTTTGCTTCTTTTTTTTTCTTCTATAATCTTCATCATGTAACTTCTTTAAAGTATCATAAAGCTACATATTGAATAGCTTATTGGCTCATGTTTGTTCAGGAGAAAAAGATCTGATACTGCTGGGGATCTTCCATACTTCAATGAACATGAGTGAAACAGTATCCTACGAGTACAAGCATGTTAAAGAGCGCACGAGGACCCGAAGTCTCCACACCGTCAGAAGTAAGAGGGTTTGCTCAAAGACCTTCCGTTTCCTTCATGCGTGAGTATATAATGTTGTGATATTTTCCAAGAAAGAATTTGCTCTACTAATATGAGATGACACTTTTGTGAAGTATTTTGGAATTGATGAAAAAAAGCAACTACAAAAAACCTAAGAATTGTCTTATTATACACTTTTTTTTAGCATAAGCAAGAATAAGGTAAGTGCAGTGCAACAATGGTACCGAGAGCAAGGGCTTACTCCAAGGCGTAAGAAGTCTGGTGGTCGAGTAGAGAGTAGGAGAGTTTTAAGCTACGAGGATACATCACGAGTTTTTCAATTCATCGACAATTTTGCTGAGGAACATGCACTTCGTCTTCCTGGTCGTGTTTCTGGCTTCAAGAGATCTGATCTTCGTCTTCTGCCATCAACCAACTCGAAGTCCAGCATCTGGAGGGACTACTACAAGCCAGCTATGGAAACAACGGGTAGGCAAAACAAAATATATAAACGAATAATAAGTGTGTTCACTAATAGTCGTCATACTGTCAGGCTTCGGGGAAAGATTTAAATAAAATTTAATAAATCCATTTAAATGCCAGGGTTATTTTTAGGAAAAACAATAATGGGGCGCAACTAAATAAATTGCCTGCAATAACCCAAAGGTGCAAAAACATTGACAAGATTACAAAATCAAGCTTCAGCAGAGATATTTAAAAAAAAATTATTTATGGGTTTCGTTCTGGTAGATTCGGAGTGATTTTACCCATGTTCGGGGGGGGGGGAGGGGTAGTAATGTGAACAGCCAACAAATTTGAAAAAAAACAACAACTTCATTTCAGAATATTTGTAGTTGAAGTTCTGCACGATGAATTTTGTCATTCTGTTTTGAAAAACACGAATTCAAGCAAATAATTGTTGATTTCATACTTTTGTGAAGAGAAGAGTATTCTTTTAAAAAATTTATTTGACTTGCCTTTGTTAATGGAGAAGACTGGGTTTTGAAGCACATCTCTATTTTGAATCGTTGTTGTTATTTTAATATTCCATGGAGTATCTGCTAAGACGATGGTTTGTTTCTTACTGTTTAGGCTTCAGAGTAGCAGCACTCACCACCTTCAGGAAGCTTTGGAAACAACTATGTCCACAGATCGTATGTTGTCGACCAATGACCGACCTCTGCTGGGAATGCCAGAAGAACAACAACCTCATCAACAGGACTATCAACTGCGAAGAAGAAAGGAAGACAGCTACATTGCAGAGGCAGGAGGCCCACCTTCAACACGTCAAAGAAGAGCGCACATCATACAAGAAGCAGGTTGCTGACGCCAAAGTCGTCATCGCAGATGGAAACATGCAATTAGGTCAAAATAACCCGCCGTGCTCTAGGAAGTGCACTATGCACTATTCTTTTGATTTTGCCCAACAGGTCCACTATCCATCAAATCCTCTCCAGCCCGGGCCCATGTACTTCATGACACCAAGAAAATGCGGCATCTTCGGAGTCTGCTGCGAGGGAATTCCTCAACAGGTCAACTACCTCATCGATGAAGGGATGACGTCAACGAAAGGGAGCAACGCCGTAATCAGCTACTTGCATCACTTCTTCAAACATCATGGACTTGGCGAACAGCATCTCAGTCTGCACTGCGACAACTGCTCAGGACAGAATAAAAATAGGTACATGCTTTTTTATCTCATCTGGAGGACTCTACATGGACTTCACAAGGACATTTCACTCAACTTCATGGTGGCTGGTCACACCAAATTTAGTCCGGATTGGTGTTTTGGCCTTCTTAAGCAGAAATACCGTCGCACCCCAGTGTCATCCCTCGAAGATATAGCGCGCTTGACCATCCACAGCACAGCAACCGGTTTGAACATGGCCCAACTAGTTGGCAGCGAGTCGCAGGAAGTCTTCGTCCCATCTTATGACTGGCAGACCTTTCTTGGGGGGTACTTCAAGCCACTCGTCGGCATCAAGAGTCTGCAGCATTTCCGGTAGGTTTTTCCCCCTTATTTTATTCCTTAATACTCTGCTGACCCATTTCTGTCTGTGAATGGCACACTGAATAAAGCGATAACAATAAAAATGGACTAAGATCTTCTCAAAAAGGAACACCTGCTCCATTTATATAAAGAGTACAGTCTTAAGTACTCGGCAAATGCAATCTGTTATGCTGAATGGGACTCCAGTGAGAACAGTCTTAAACACAAACAAATAAAAGTAACACTATTAGTTTCCCAATCACAATGCATTAAATTAGTATGGCCAATACTGAGAGACTGTAGGAGAAACATTACTTCAAAACTGATGGCCAACTTCACTGCCCTAATATAAACACTAAAGGAGAACCTTAACTTTATAATCTCATGGACACAACTACCACTATATCACATTCCAATGCCCAGCTAAATACAGATAAGACTCCAGTTTCTACCCCCATGCCAAGTGTTACAAATGTAGCTACCCACTCATGCATGTGACCCACAGGCACACACACAGGCAAGTGTTTAAATTTGTAATAACAAAATTTAAACACTTACAACACTCCAACAATTTTCTTTGTTATTTAATTCTGAAGGTTTTCATCTGAGGAGCCTGGGGTTGTATATGCTTCGAAGAGACCATCCGAGGAAGAAAAGCAATACAACCTCCTTCGCACACCTGACACGCTACCGCCTGCTGAACTTCCAGAGGAGACTACACCACCCGGACTGGACGCGAAACGACAGTGGTATTTGTACGACAAAATTAGAGAGTTCTGCAGTGAGGAGGGAGCAGATAGAACATGCCCTAGGCCAACAGTCCCCAAGCCCAATATCCGCGCTACCGAAGAGAACGTCGACGTCCCAGTGCAGAAAGTACAACGACTAAAATAACTAATTTAATTTTCAAAGTGCACCATCAATATTCTTAAGACTAATCCAGGTTTGTAATTTGCATCAGCTTTTTCACTTTAAGTAGCTTTCAGCAGAGAAAGACCTAGTGTGTATTATATGAGTAAGTTTTTAGAGTCCTCGGTAAGTATCATTGTTGTTGATACTGCTCCTTTCTGGTAAAGTTTTAATTAATTAGCTGCTCGACCACCTTCTTATTTCTCCAAGTGTGTAGTGTGTATACGGTAATTAGTTTATAGAGTCCCTGGTACCATTGTTGTTGATACTGCACCTTGTAAAGATTCAATTAATTTTGACCACCTTTTATTAACTTATGTTGTATTTCAGCCAAGGGGTCTAGTGCATCGAATTCAAGTTCTGGTGGATCAGTCATCAGAATGTGTGTTCGAATCTCAGTCCCACCACTTGTGTCCTTCAGCAAATTGCTCTTAAACATGATTTTCAATCTCATGAACTCTGCAATTTTATGAACTCAGAGTAACAAAGTAGAAGGGAAAGCTTAATTATGTAGCATAATTTCAGTGATATCCAAAACTCTTGGCAAATTTGTTTTTTGGAGTTTTTTTGGCCAATCATTAACTTAAAAGTTTACACAAACTAGTTTCTTTTGCTAAAATTCTTCCACGAAAGGAAGGAGCTATCCTTAGAGTTGAAAACTTGGTTGCCATAAAACAATGGGGCCGGTAAGGGAATTTTATCCTCAGTTTTTTTCTCTTTTTCTGAGGTTTTCGCCTTTCCTTGGGATAGCTCTTCTGGTGTGGGAGAAAACTGGTTTTAAGAAATAGTTTGTAAAAACAAAACACTTTGCCAAAGAGTACCAGCTATTGCTTGAAATTACTTAATTATTAACCCTTTAGAGATCAAAGCGGCCGCAAGCGTCTTGGGCAAACAAACGCCACAACATTTGACCAACTTTTGCTCAAACAAGAGGGTCAAAGAAAACTTGTGGGACCAAATTGATGTTTTCCAATGTTTCCCATGTTAACAAAGAATGCATTCTAAAACCAAACCATGTATTTCTGTTTCTTATTGATTTTCTTGAATCTTTTCCTGCAAATAACAGGCCATAAAACAACAAAATTAGCAATGTCCGGGTGCATGGTGATGACTATACAGAAATGAGATCTCAATAGGGTTAAAATTAGTTTATTTTTCACATTCATTGTTGTTTATGTAATATTATTGTAAAGCTGCAATTTTATTTATAATTTTTGCATAGCTTTACTAATAACTTTAAAATGAAATGAAATTATACTTTGATACATGTACTGGGATGGGTATGAATAAGTTTATAGAGTACCCGGTGAGTACCATTATGATTTATACAACTACTTTCTTGTAAAGAACTAATTAGTTGATTAGTTGATTGAGATTAAAATGACATGTCGATATATCATCGAGTAGATTTTTGTATTATTTTGGTGAATGCTATTCCACCTTTAGTACAGGACCATTCCTCCTGTAATGGGGGCATGATCACTTAATGAATCTTGTTCAATACCTCCATCAGCCAGGCTTGTAGAGGTAGATCACCTGGGCCCAATTTCATGAAGCCTGTAAGCACAAAACTTGCTAAGCACAGAACAGTATTGCTTAGTAGAAACAGGTCACCAGCCTAAATTGCATTAAGTTTGCATAGAGCCTCACTCAATCTTCGCTAAGCAAAACAAAAAAATGTCAAGTAGTATTTTTTGCCTGAACTTTTTGAAATTGGGCCCAGAACTTTACTCCTTACATTTCTTTGAGCCACCCCTATGGAAACAAAATCTCTTCTTTTAAGTTTGTTTCTGTTAGACTGCAATACTGTAAGACATTTTTATGGTGTATTAATGCCAGCTTGATGTTTTATCCATTTGTGAGTTTGCCAACTAAGTTCCCTTGTTGGGAAAACCATGTTAACAAAAACAATTATAAATAATTGGATAAAAATGAATGATTTGTATTGAATAGTTATTATAACAACAAACGGAAATAAAGAAATGAATAATTAATTTGTACATGTAAGTTATTTTATTATGTACTTCAGTGAGTCTTTTTTTTATTGTATCTTGTTTGTAAGCAGTGAAGGCAATGTACAAGTTGAAGGGTCATCTACAAGAAGTATGGGCATGATTGTAGTTTTAACCCAAGGGGAAACAAACTCAATAAGATTTTTTTAAGGGGTGGGGCGGGGCTTGTGATTTCTTGCTCTATGATTGTACTGATAACATCATTGCATAAAAAGGCAGACCACATTGAAATAACTTCCAAGAATCTCTTTCGTTGAATGTTTTCATAAGACGGGGTGTTTCTGTTTCCTATAGATGGGCATGTAACTGTTAGTACACATACACACATACAGTAGACATACATGTAGATGTTCTGGTTCACTACATGTTAAAAACATGACCCCCCCCCCCATTTTAAAACTAAAAAGGCCAACCCATTTAGGCCGAGGCCGTTTAGGCTTGAACAACAAACGGTTTCTTCTTCAGGAATGTTTTAATTGAATTATTCATCCATTCAAGCACGCTGACATAATAATAGTTACCAAGTTAAAAGGTATTACCAAGTGAAATGTGGCTTGCATGCCTCACGAAAACCGCGTCTAACCCATGGTGGTGTAGACCTACTCCGACGTAAACTTCCATGAATTTACACGAACATAGTATTGTAACCATGGGCTGGTTACAATGATCGTACACACACATTGAACGTGTGTGTTGTGTACAGTATGGAACACGCAATCACCGCGTGACTTGCTCCATCAACGTGTGAGCGGGGGGGCCGAATCGCCGTTGTTTGGTTCCACGGGCTGAAGTTAGTTCCTCCCGGCTTTTATTACAGGATGAATTATTCATGAGCTATGTCGAGAATCGTCTCTCGTGTGTGTGGGCTGTTCGCGTCGCGCGCTCATCTAGCTATTAAGGAAAAACGATTATCTGAATAAACTCGTCGTTAAAAAATGGAAGTGGTCTTGTCTTGTTGACTTTCTTCATTGCCAGATAACTTCGGTTTGGAATAAGCTACGGAAATAATAATGGTGTTGCTGGAAAGCTAGTGAGTTACTTGTTAACATGGTATGCATAACTCAAAATCAAAATTGTTGAGACATTCCTCATTTCGATAGAGCAGGTCACATATACAGTAGATTGTTCTGTGAGAACTTGTCTTGCTATTATTCTACTACCGTGGAGTAGATTTCGGAATTCGGGAGACAACGTAGTTCTGAAAATAACTGTCCTACTAGATATAATCACATGGTGTTACCGCAAACCAAATATACAAAACTAGATTTTTTTTTCACAACCACTTACCTTCAAAGTCTATATCCTATAACTTGTTGGATGTTTCCTTCAGACACTAGAAATGAATTATCATGCATGTTATGCCGACTAATGGACCGATCTTGATGATACCTAACGACACGAAACGAGACTATAACATATTTTTTTTTTGGAATTGAAATTGACCTTGTTTAGTCACTGCTAAAACACGAGATGCTTATTCTTACACTTGAAGTAAAACAAACAAAAAGGAAATCCAGTGAACCTGTTACAGATTGTTGATCATTTTAGTCTCGACTTGCATTGTTGCGTCAAAACATGAGATTTTTCGCTAAGCTGTTACTTTCGATAGTTTTTTTTTTGTGTTTTGCGCTAAAAGTTTTTGCATATTTCGATGACTTTGTAACCGTCATTTGTGTGACTATATTTATGTTCCTTTAGGGCATATTTCAATGACTTTGTAACTTGCGATTTTGCGACAATTTATGTTTTGTTTTGCATATTTCAATGAATTTGTAACTTATATTTGTGCAACTATTTATTGATTTATTGATTTATTTATTTATTTATTTATTTATTTATTGATTGATTGATTGATTGATTGATTGATTTATTTATTTATTTATTTATTTATTTATTTATTTTTTTATTTATTTATTTATTTATTTATTTATTTATTTATTTATTTATTTATTTATTTATTTATTTATTTATTTATTTATTTATTTATTTATTTATTTATTTATTTATTTATTTATTTTTTTGCATAATTCAATGACTTTGTAACTTGCATTTTTGCGACCATTTAGGAGTTTTTCGCCAAGCGGTTCTTTGCATTATTCGACGCAGACAACAGCGGTACCATTAGTCTAGATGAGTTGATGGACGGTCTGCGCATGCTCACACATGGAGAACCAGCTGAAAAACTCCGTTTCCTCTTCAATGTGTATGACGTAGACGGTAGGTCAAAGTTCGAGTTAATATTTTCAAGTCATCTGCAATTATTATTGATTAAATTTTCTGACATAAAAAGGACTTAATTTAATTTAATTTTTGTACGAACCACAGTTTGAAGTTGAGACAAAGGCCTAAAATGTGATACCTTTCACAACAATGTTAAGTTGTTTATCTTAAAGTTCACCTATCTGTTTGGTATCTATAGGTCAAACGTGGTTATACCTCTCACTGAGTGATTTCATCCATGGGTAGAGATATCGCTGAGTGTTGAATTGAATCAAACAGTCTAAAACCAAAGGCAAATGGTCATTATCTCAGATTGTGTTTGACCCTGAAAATAGCATGATTTAAATGTTAAAGGGTCAGTCTTCATTAGAATGACAAATAAATACAAGTCAAGAGAGGGCATTTTGATCACATGATAACAATCTAGAAATTCTAGCTTTAGATTAGACTACAATAGCCAAACTATATTAACTTGTGTTCAACATATATTCCTTGGGGACGTCACTGTTGAAATGTATTTATACTACGAAAACAAGTAACCTTTAATGAAATTGCATAGTAAGATTAAAATGCGTCATTCTTTCTAAAGGCGGGTACCCAATACAGTTTCGTTCAGGAGTAATGCTTTAATGTCAATTAAATATATTGTCTTTTTAGATTTAATCAAACTGAATAAATTTCATCTCAAATCGGTTGAACCATGATGAAACGTTTCAAACCAACATAAGAAGTTACTATAGTTATTTTTTTTTATTTCACAATGTGTTTTTTTCTGCAGGTCAATGCATTTTCAACCTACATGCTATATTTGATTGAGCATTCAACTTCACTGACTTTCACTAATGAGTTAACACCTTAATAATTGATGAAGATTGGTAGCTTGTTGACGATTTGTTTTTGTTATGTCACAGGCAGTGGTCAGATTGACCACGAGGAGCTTCGTACCGTCTTAGAGTCTTGTATGGAAGAAAGTGCCTTACAGCTTAGTGCTAGCGTCTTAGATGATCTCACTGATGCCTTGTTTGAAGCTGCAGACCAAGACGAAAGCGGGACCATATCGTTCGAAGAGTTGCGTCAAGAACTGGAGAAATACCCGGATGTCATGGAAAATATGACTATTGGGTAACTACACAATGTCTAGAATAGAATGTGCATTGTGATAGTGACTAGGTAGCAGCGGTGGCGTTAAGTCGAATATGAATGGGGTGTGTCACTTTAGCTCATCCACCCTGCCATGGAAAACTTGCGGTAATATAAATAGAACACCCACATGGTCATGTCTGGTAAACTCAGTTTGCATTTATGATAGAATTTTAAAAGTTGGGATCCATTAAACGAAAACTTCAAAGAAGCCACTAATGCGATGAACCATAATATGAGGATGTGTCCACAGCTTTATAAATAATTCTGATTTGTGTGTCTGGTAGGTTACACTATAACATTAAACAAGTCACAAGACCGGCTCTCACAGAACAACGTTCGTACATTTTGATATTGGATTCAGAAATAAGATTCTCTTGGTGTTTGTTTTGTTTATTTAGTGCTGCTGGCTG
This sequence comes from Marthasterias glacialis, assembly GCA_911728455.2. Lineage (NCBI taxonomy): Eukaryota > Metazoa > Echinodermata > Asteroidea > Forcipulatida > Asteriidae > Marthasterias > Marthasterias glacialis. The sequence goes on along the minus strand of OU452229.1, from coordinate 24,348,370 downwards.
GCTGAAGCCTCCAGATGACGAACCGAAAGCAGGTTTTACAGTACCCCGATATCTGACCTGGAGATACATTAATAATAATGTACGCAAAGTCATCTTTGTTGTTGCCTACTGTCTTCTTAATGCAACATTATTCACAGAGACAGCTTACAGGTTTGCGTCTGCAGGAAGCAATTGGTGTTTAGTCGTTGGTAGGTCCCTCGAAATGTTCGTTCTTTGGGTCAATTTAAAAACAGCATGGTCGTTTTCAAAAATTAAATGACTTAAAATGAAAACAAGAATATGTGAGTCTTGAGTAGTGGTTAACACACAAGGTATTGACTTCAGCTGTTATAAAGTGAAGTAGACTTCTCTTCACAACTTCAAATCAAAGTTTGAACCCAAACTTTGACAGCTTGTGTTATGAAGCTCGAATGCACACTGGGTAATTTCGGTAATTGTTAATAAAGTTTGAAGTCTCCAGTTTTTAATAACAACCAGACTGTTCATTATATATTAAAACATAAGGGATTTAACAATGACTGATTCTGAAGTGAAAAATAATAACCTTTTCCATTCTTTTATTTTCTTTCCGTAGCACGTGGCTGCGGTCAGTGTTTGAATTTAAACAGTTCTTTGATCCTGGTCTTAATGCTTCGACAAACGTTAACCTTCGTCCGATCAACACGTGTAGCTCGTTTCCTACCAATTGATCAACATATTATATTTCATAAGACGGTTGGGCTGATCATTGCTGTGCTTAGCCTTATTCACACCGTTGCACATGTTGGAAATGCAGGTAGGTTTTTAATGGTGGAGGTTTTTTTTTATTTATTTATTTTTTTTATTTTTTTTAATTTTACTATGAGGAGTCAAGAGTTAATAAGAAACTTAAAATAAACACCACTTCAAAGAAAAAATTAAGAACCCCTTTTCCGTTTTTAAATTTACGAGAGCTGTCCAACGTGTTTCAGACGGAAATGATTATTGATGATTTGTGTATGTTGTAACTTTCTCATTGTAATGGAACACCCGACGCATTTGCTTCCATTTCAAATAATGGCACCCTCGCGAATGATATCTTACTGATATTTGAGATTATAAAACAAAATACAAAGAACTCATTCTGTATAGGTATTATACTGTCTACTGTACTGGCCAACCCCGTCGACCAGTGAGTGACCTCAACTTACTCTTGTAATACTTGAGTCTTTCGTTCACAAGTCAGAAGAGAAAAAAATGAGGGGGTTCATTCCCGACTAATCAATAATATTAGTTAGGCTCGTTGGATATTAATTGGCTCGCCCGCTGGCAATGAGTTATTATAAGATTATTCCCACCAGTACACCCAGCATTAGACTTGTATTGAACCTTCCGGTAAATATAACCAAGGATAAGATGTAACCTTAGTGTTTATACAGCGAGAAGTATAAACACAGGTACACATGAGAAGAAAACAATCACCGACAGAATTCACTTAAGGATGTGTGGGGGATGGGTGCGAAAGTCAAGGGAATGTTTTGCTCTAAACCTTTTATTCCATCATAACAAAGAAATAATTATTTCCTGAAATGTCTTGTAATTTACCCAATAAAGTCAAGGTAGAAACAAACCGCGTTGCACTTTTGTCTCACCAAACTGCTATTTTTGACTACGCCTTTTTGTGTAAAAATATTTCCCAAATTAAAAACGATTAAATTTAACTTTACTGACATTTCAAGTTGATAGGCTTGAGGGAATACGTAATCTCACGGGAAATTCATTATTAATTTCTCCTTTATAATTCGACGTCAGCCGTGATGAAAATGTGAACTTTTTGGACATTATTATGATCATTTTGAGTAGCTTAAAACATCATTTAATTGGCAAGGGGTGATGAGGAAGAATCTTTAGAGGCTGAACAAGGTTCGTCTTGTGGATCAGTTCCACTACGCATGTGTGATCATTGTCAGTTGTCACTTTAATGAACCATTTTATTACAGGCTCTACCCAAATGATATCAACTTGGATGTAACTTGACCAGTATAATAAATGAGTACATGTGCATTATTCATCAATAATTGCAAAGTGCATTGCTCTTTCATGTCAAACCTAATTTGAAACCACTGTATTGAGCCACCACAAATAAAAGCTATTTACCTTAATATTAAGATAATTTATAATTTCTTTAAGATTGAATTTGGTGAACTTTGATGTAAGATTCATGTTCAGGATTCTTTTCTATGCATTCTTTATCACTGAACAATGCAGACATAAATAACAAGGATATACAAACTCGAGTACATATCACTGATGAACTTGCGGAATTCAATATTCTGATATGTTGAATTATTAAGATTAAAATATAAACCCTATAAATTTATCTGACACGCAAAAGAGTAAACAAGACTTGATGACGTCAATGGTGTCACTAATTATACATGTATTTACGTCTGGACTGGAGGTCTTTCACACTTCGAAAAATCTCTTTGGTGGACACGGTTTGACCTGCGTAAGTTTGATTTGACGGACCTTTTCACACTATTTCAATCTGGCGTTGACCCGTGTAGAGCGCTTGACTCTTGTCAAAACCAACCCTGCTTGGGAGGTGGGTTGAAAATTTTTGATCCATGTCAAGTTTTACACGTGTAGCTAAACAGCTAATTTTAGGTCGGGGAGTGTGGATTTGAACTGTGTTGAAATTGTATGAATCAAAACGATTGGAACCTTGTGTAGCTTTCTGACTGGATCGAAGCTTGATAGTGTGAAAATGCCTCCGTCAGTTTCTCCTGGCAATTGTTTTCAAACCGAAGGCTTTTTTTTTTTTTTTTTTTTACAAAACAGTAGTTTTTTTAACAAAAAAAATTGTTAAAATCCTAGTTTTTGTGATTATCGAAGGGATAACATAGAAGAAAATGGAATGTCGTAAAAGTTAAACTGACGCTTAGATTTAGTATGTTTGCATACCATAATCCCTAAAGAAGGCGTACCCGTTTTAAAGGAATTCTAAAATACTGTTTAGAAATCCCAAACAGTTGAATTTCAGTTGGAGTTTGATTGTACATTCCAAACTAACACTTTCTGCGCAGCCTAAATCAGTCACGGTCAGTGATTTGGTTTATGGATTAGAGTGCAGCAGAGATTATATGAATTCAGAATTAGGGAGCAGGAAGAATGCCAAGTAGGTTTGCATTGCTTGCAAAGACAAGAACTTAACCTTTAAGTTGGTAAGATCTTGAACGTATTAGACACTACATGTTGATTTGATAACACCATCATCTTTAGTGTCTTAAATATTTACAAGATTGTCAGAAAAACATCACAGACAAGACTTTATGTTCATCAACCCTAAGATGATGACGTCATCATTTGATTTGTCATCACATTGTTTAGAGCCCATCAAGCATCGACCTATGATAAAATGTTCAATCGTTTCCTTGATTCGATTGAGTTATTGATTTTTGTTTTGGTCTCCTATCTTAAATAGAATATTTATCCATTTTGTTTCAGATTATATTTTTCAAATCAGAAATGTCATTTTTACAACGCCCCATCACCACTGTTATGTTTTTTAACCAAACCTGATTCGATTACTGTAAAATACACTAGAAAAACCCAATTTAAGTTACCGCTGTATTGAACGCTCGGTCGTTGACCATTCTATTTGTTGTTAAAGCATTTAAGTTGTTCTTAAGGACTGATGGTTAATTAAAACCACTTAAATTGTATTATTGTAGGAGCTGTATTGTGGTCACTTAATGGCATTATCCTTCGAATAGTTGTAAACAAAATAATTATGTAAAATGATATAAGAAAACAGTTCATACAACCGTTGCATGAATTTATGTTGGCTTCCAAGCTTATTTCAAAGGGATGGTATGAATTACCTTTTTGGGGAGTGCATTGTGTCCACTTCTTGATACAAATTGACAAACTATTAAATTAATAAAAATTAATAAATCAGCAAACTAATGGAGCAATTACATATTTTGTATATTACCGGTACTCTTTGTAATGAAACGACTTTCATCACTAAAATGGTAAACAGTTGGCATTCATCCAAGGATTATTGTTATTTTCCCCTTTCTTTTGAACGTAGTACATATTTTTCTGACGTTTGGAACTTGCGTTTCCAAGCTTCACTTTATCTAAATACCATCAAGTAATATCCCATCACCCCACCCACAGGCAAATCAAAATAAATGTTACAATATTTATGAAATCATTGAGAACACTCAGTAAATCAATAATACTTAATTTATGTTTTCACAGATCTGGTCTCTTTAGGACACACTAATCAACACCTCCCCTCTCTGTCCCCAGGTTGCAATCCTTCCTCTTTAGCGTAACAGAAATCACAGCTGTCTAATTGTTACGTTATTGTTCAGTTCTTGTTTCTATTCTGACTAGTGATCATGACAGATCCTTCGGGTATCTTCAGTAATAACACCGCGTGGGAGGTACTCTTCACGCAACCCCATCTGACCGAACTAGGCCTGGTTAAACACAGCGCCTTCTTAACTGGGTGGTTACTGGACATTATACTAGTTGTCATGGTCATTTGCTCCTTGCCCTTTGTCCGGAGATCTGGTAACTTCCAGGTAAGTGGAATTCGCAAAGATTATGAATGGTAAGATATGAGATTGGAGTACTTGAGAAAGACGAGACCAGATGATCCAATCAAATCACTGACAGACACATATCAGATAAGGCGACTTCATATTTCTAATCATTTTTAGGGTGATTTCCCCCAATGATTGCTTATTGTACTTGATATGGAAATATAATCTAAATATTTTCTTCGAAAGAAAAGCAACGTTTAACTTAAAACCAATCCTTTACAAATTGAGCTAAACATAAAAGAAAGTAATAACAAATAATAATAACAATAAACGCAACGGCTGTATTCATGAGTGGTTTCTGTCCATTTTCTCGTCGATTTCAATTTCTCGCGGGATTTGATTGAGCCCAACTTTTACTGCTCGTTCAGCCTCGCGCACATTTTTTACTGCATAAGTGTCTCTAATTGTGTAAAATTCTGAGCTGCTTTGTATAGAGTTGTTTTTGTTCACTGCTCAACTGAGGAAATAAGAGAATTTTTCTTCATTGATTACACGAGAGAAACACACAACAGTTACATGTCTGTAAAGCCAGATTTTCCATTTCATCTTTGAGTACATTGATTGATTTCTCCTTTTATGAAATGAATGGATTTGTTTTGAGGCTGAGATTCAAACTAATTTCCATCCCTTTATGGGGGAAGGAATTAAACTCAACGATCTAATTCTCTAATTAAAAATATCAATTTCATTTGGCAGGTTTAATTTCCCCACATAGTGAAACATTTATTGGCCATTATGTCTTACATGCCAATAGGACATTACGTTTATTTGTAATCTTCAGACGTGAGGTACAGCTGTATTCAAGTTACTGAACGCATATGAAATAAATACCGTATATCATGTAATAGTTCAGCTGTACATGCTTAATTTACGTTTTCGGTTCATTTTATTCTTCAATTTTCTAATCTCTGCGTATGAAACACAACTGTGTCGCCGTCTTCACTATACTAAACTGAACAAAATTATCATCAATTTGAACTCACTGGAGTTCCTGCACGGTTTGAAAAATGTGACAAAGCATGACATGATATCTGATTGATAATTCTTCTTCAAGGTGGAAGACTACTAGACTCGTCTATTAAGGAAATTAAGTAGACTTACATCCATTATGGCCGTAATTACTGCACGAGATGAGAACTGCACTGTTAGAGTCTGGTAACTTCCGGTCTTGAGAGCTCTTTAACAGGTGGAATTACAAGCAAACAAAGAAACATCTTTAAACTACTCTTCTGATCTAAACATCCATTTTTAGAATTGATAAATCAGTTAGCGAACAACAATTCGAGCCTACTTTTCTGCTGTAATTTTCTTTGACAAAATAAAAAGAGAACTGCCAATAGTGGGTTCCAAGTCCTAGTTTAAAACAAAGCATCTCTCTTTGAAACAGGTGTTATATTGTCGTTATTTTGAAATGTTAGATTAAACTAATCTTGTTTTTGTTCAATACGCAGGGAGCTGCCAACTAGGTAATCCATAAATTCATGGCTTTCTTTTAACGTGAAACCAAGTACAATTTCAAGAAGATTAGTTTTAGGGGGATTGTAAGTTTATTGGTCACTTTACGAAGTTTTTTCTTTCTTTTTGGTTCACGAAAAACTTTTGTTTTAATTATTTAATGTCTCTTAATTCCGGTACTCCAATTGGAAACGATTACAGCATATTTTGATTCTTGGTGTTCTCTCCTTCCCTTTATCAGGTGTTTTACTGGACTCATTTGATGTACATTTTCTTCTGGGGGTTATTGTTGATGCATGGTCCAAGGTTCTGGTACTGGTTCGTCGTACCTGGCATAATCTTCATTCTCGAGAGAATTAGTCAACTTAGGTTGGTAAGACAGGCACAGTTTGGCAAGATGTACGTGCAGAAGGCAGATCTTATGCCATCAGGGGTATGTATCGTTAATAGAGGCGCATGCTGGTGTAGTTAGTAACAACGTTTGTCTATAACTAAACTGCGTGCACTTCATTTTACGGCTAACGCGCACATGACAACTATTAATTTTACGTAATATTGTTTATGCACATGACGTCATTGGAGTTGGGGGCCTTCGGCTAGAGGTCAAAAGTAGGTTGCTCATTGGCCCATTCCGCCCGCTGCGCGTACAAAGATGTACGTTTTCATTATTTATCATCGATTTACCACTAAGATGGCCAGATTGTGACGTCAATGCATAAGCTCTATACTTAAAATACAAACGATATTCATATGGAAATAAACAATCATTATTAGCTTTTGTGATTTGTATGTTACGTTGGTGCTACTTTGCATTGTGACGCACCGCTATGGTAATCACGGACTAATTTTAAACTCTTGTGAAGGCAATGCAGCTACGATGTCAGGCCAATGTAAAGTCATTTTTATCCGGTCCAATTTAAAAGATTCAAGAAATATGTCTCATACTTTATTATATATTTTTGTAGAGTTCAATGGTTTTGATTGATTTATCGTTTACTACCATGATTGTTTGACGTCATCACCCCAGTACTTTAATAATCCCTGGTGATAAATCACTAAACTGACCTTTCCACGTTGTGTCACAACGAGCTTCATGATGACGTCATAGATGTCATTCCACGCCATAGCTTTCTTTGTCATGGGTCCTTGCATTCTTAAGACAGATACAGATTTTCAGTTCTTAAAAAATAACCGTTGAGTGTCATTAACCTTTTTGAGATATGGTGGACACTATGAGTGCATTGTTTGGTTTGGGTGTATACAGACAGATGTACCCAATCCAAGTAGTGCACTTGTAATGTATCCAACATAACTCAGAAAGGTTAATTGCGTTGGTAATTTGTGGCTATCAATATGGGTGTGTAATGAGTAATTAGGAACTATTCATATATTACATGCCATGCTGCAATCAGCCAAGATTCAAACTACACAATGTTTTCTATCATTGAGGCAATGCTGTCATGTTTGTTTGTTTGTTTGTTCGCTTTTCTTTTCTTTTTTTTTTTTTTTTTTTTTGGGGGGGGGGGGCTGTTCAGGTTTGAGTTTATGGTAAACACACTGTATAATGGAAATCATCACAGTTTGCGTTTTTTTTCGAAAGTGCGAAGACTGTGATGTTAAATTGATTGTTGTTGTTGTATCTATAGGCCTATATTATTGCAACACCGACGCGGTGTTAATTACTACCAATGCACTGTTGGTAAAATGAACACCATGTCGGTGTTGTCACATAATACAGATAACCAGAAAGAATCAATCAACTCCTAAGTTTCGCAGTGTATCCCTCAAACACCCCCAACAAATACCAATCACCCTAACCCTAAACATACAAAACAAACACCCCAACAACTCCATTCAAAGGTTAATTTAAGTTAAAAAACAAATTTAGAAAGCCTTGGGTGATTCACTCTGTTTTGTTGTTACTGTGAATTAAGTGTACCTTAATAGGTCTCTTGGTGGAGGCTATTTCCCGTCTTCTTTTCGTCAATCGCAGTGTTGGTACGCCGTGGTGAGACTGGTAGTTAGTCGTGATATAAGGTCATTGCTTAGGGGTTTGTTTCTCTAATTATATGACTCCATCTGACGTCTACCCAGTGGGTGAATGATTAGATTCACCACCTATGACTTGGGCACTTACGTCTCCGTAAGGAGCCTATTCACTACATCATGGAAATAGATTCTTGAAATTATTGAAAAAAAAGACGCCCCAATTCTACACGGTGCGGCTCTAATGCCATTCCTTACGGAATCACTAGAATGGCTTAGTTGAGACCATTGTGGTTTGATCAAAGGTTAAATACCTCAGCCTACAGATTGAAGTTTACTCCAACAAATCACCTGGATTTACTTTATAACAGTTGAGAGTTACAAGTCGACAAGCAAGCGATGTAACAACAAACAGATGATGCACATCTGCATCTTGTTAAATGGATGATTTAATTTTCTTGCATTAAATTTCAACGAAAAATAACTTTAAAAGTGGAAGCATTGTGAATAGCTTTGTAGTTAAAGTTACCGGCTAATTCTAATCGTAGGAAAAGTTAAAAGTAATTTCGTTACAAACTATAGCCGGTCCTTAAACTCAAGCACTAGAATACACTCATACTGCTACTAAAACAACGCCGTAAACACTGCGCGATTGCTGACCAATCATGGCCATTCACGTCCACCTTAGATACCTTGTATTAGCCGGGCAAGCTAAACGACTTTATGCAACATTGGCAATTTTTTATAACTTTTACGGCACACGCAGTTTTAAGTATTGGTTTCATCAATTATATGGCTTAGAGTTGATAATTGCTTTCTAATTATCGTAGTACATCCGCCGCCTCGGAACAAGAGGGGGTAAAGTGGGAAATGGCCACGACCCTACCATTTATCACTTATGTTAGCTCTTTCTTTTGAAAAAAAAGGTAGCAACCCTTGCCGTGAACCATAATGAATTAGGTTCTGAGACTCAAAGGACCTTGTGAGATAAAGAGGTCATTTGATACAGCGGCTATTCCTCACGAACTCGACTGAGTAAAAGAAGAACCAAACTCCTGCCGGTATGAAATTATACGCTCCATGACGACGGGGCAACCTGAGATCTCATTTTCAAAATTGGTTAAATCGGCCCGTCAAGGGCAATTAGTTACCGAGTTGATTTATAACTCAATTTCCAACATGGAGTCTTTGTGGATGTAAATACCATATTTATGTCATCTTGCTTAGGGGTACATGATAGCTTACTGTACAAGGTCTGTTCGTATGAGATTATAAACTTCATACGTCACTGATCACTGAATCAATTTGTTGTAACAAACGAAATTACATCTGCAAAGTAGCGTTCCGCATCAGTATGCATTGTGATCATGGATGAGTGCACTCGATTTAGAGTGAATGCATTTATTTCGTAAGAATTAATTTTGAAACAGGAAATGTGTGTTTTGTTTCTCGTGTACCTAGGGTTCCTTACTTTTAGATATATATATAAGACATATCATCGGTACCGAAGTTTATTACGTGATAGGTGGGCCTATGGTCTCTGTCAAATTTGGAACAACTTTGCAGAGCATCAGCTAAAAGGAAAAAAGAAGGAAAAAAAATCCATATTTTATGATCAACTTTTTTTTTTTTTTTTTTTTTTAGCCATTCTTGACATTATACGGATATGATTGTAATAAGGTCATCGCCCTTTTAATATCCATCTATTAAACCAATACGTTTCTACATTTCTTGATCGTTATAAAAGCTGTGAATAAATTCACGCATCTCTCAAACAATTCTTTTTTTCAAGACTAGTTTAAGAAACTTAATAATAACAAATTTTTCAATAAAGTGTCTCTCTGATTGCAACCTGTGACATTTTTTCCCATTACACCTTAGGTAACCCATCTTATGATAACGAGGCCGCCTCATTTTGATTATGAGCCGGGAGACTACCTTTTCATTAACATTCCTGAGGTTGCAAAGCATGAATGGCACCCGTTTACTATCAGCAGTGCACCAGAACAACCAGGTAAGTAGAGAGAAACTACTGACAAAAGTAGTAAGATTAAATAGTTGTAATCAGTCAAACTGAAGTTCTCCTTCCCAGTCTTCAGGCAACAAACTATAATATATCATAAACTAAGTTTTCTATGTTTTTGTTTTAATTTTAATTTTAATTTGATTTATTATTTTTAGGTGTTTCTCATCTTAGCTTACTTGAAATAATCTTTCCTAGCCCACCCTCTATACAACGTAAACGAAAACATCAAACTCCTTAATTGTTATGTTTTTATTTCATGTTAATAATAAGTATAGCCTGAACAAAACTCTTCAAATCTGAACCTTTTTCATCGTGCGTCTTAGTTTTTAGCATCGTACAAAAAGAATTAAAATCATTATTTTTATGTTTTATTTTTTTAGACACGATTTCGATGCACATACGCTCAGCAGGTAACTGGACAAACAAACTTTACAGTTTTTACGACGAACGTCATCGCCGTAATCGGCAGCTTTCCGTTCGCAGTAAATCGAAGCGATCCAACGGCAGTACATCGGCAGAGAAGACACCAGACACTGAGTCCATGGGTGTGGTAGATTTACCCCCAAGCCCAACCACGGATTCTTTCCGGTATCGGATGGCGGGAGATAAGATGGATCGTCACCCGGTAACTAAGAGCATGAGCTGGGTGAGTGTAAGTAAGGTTGTCTTGTATTCTTTTTATTCTTCTTATCCTCCGTCAGAAATATTTACTTCTTCAAGAAGTGATCGGTTGAATCGTCGAGTTGAAAATGATTAAGTCCTATTTTGCAAGACTCCAACATTTAATTTTATATTTAATTTCATTATCAGAGTAAACATATTATTCCTCCGGAATAATTTTGATAAAAAAACATTCCTGTAAATGTAAACAATAAGATAACCGTTTTTACTTAAAACTTTCAAACGTCGCTCTTCAACAGTACGTCTTAGAAGAAGATTATCTGCTGCTGCTTATATCTAAGAATTGACATGATGTTTAGGTTTTATCCCTAGATTTGATAAACTGTTTGAAGTAGTGACCTTACAGCACATTGAAGGTCTTGTAGATACTTCTGGCTTTATAAGTGCTCTCAATAGACTTCCTTACCCAACCTAACATCGAAGGATCCCTAATTACCATTCGCTAGTACAGTTTGGAAATATGACATGAAATCAAACGATTAGGTCATTTTCTTCTGGCAATATAGAGTGATAAAAACGGCAAGGTGGCTACTTATGTGGAGGTTTTTGATACTGGTAAGAATCACTCCAATGTCAAGCACAAGAAGCTGAAGAAGAAACCTGAGGATGATAGAGTTGAGGTTAGTCACGTTTCTCTATCTTAAAGGGGATGTTTTATCCGCAGTAAATTGACTCATACTTAATCTAAAAATTAAAATAAGTATCAAAACAAGCCTGGGAGAATTAAAACTTAGTAATTTCTAAACGGAACGATTTTAGAATTTGGATTTTACTTTACTTTATTTTATTTTATGCTACTTTTTCAATCTCAGAAAAGTGTCAGTGTCCTCTGTCTGAATAACTCCACTGCATATTTCTAATAACAGGCCTACTGAAGAAAATTGCTGCTATGTATGGTGAAATAGACCGATTGCGTGACACGCGTCACGTGACCTGTAGTAAATGTAAACAAACACGACGTCTTCTATGGGAAAGTGCGCTACGATACATGATGATTGTTGCATTTGTTTATTCGATTGAGGCTTTTCTTTCTCAAAATCTGTGAAAAAACACATTTCAGAGTTTGTACCAGAGACCTTCGAATAAAGCCAGTAAGGACAGTTCCAGCAATAAATAACGTGTGTGCACGATGTGTATTAGTGCACGACGGAACGTTAGGCCATGCAGACGATCGTGATCACACACTTTTCAACACAAGAATTTCACAGTTTTGAAGCTGAATCATCCAAAGAAATTGTTTTTCAAAACTATGTGATTCCTTTGCCTATTTGAAGGTTCGCAAGGCTAGGTATAAATGCTCACTTTTCCAACGTTCTTTACCCCCTTTTTAGTGATTTAGGCATACATTACAAACAAAATAACAGGCAGGTGGCTACATAATCATCTGACGCCGGTAGTGCATAACTCAAAATAAACCTCTTTTGAAGTAGAATACTGGTAGTTTATGAAACAGTAATATGATTAAAATCAATGTGACAACATACAACTTTAATCAAATGGCTTAGTAGCTGTGTTATTATTACCAAATGCCGACTTTTGGTATGACTCTGTCGGTCACGGAATGTATTTGCACGTAGTACAGGTCACGTGATAACATGTAAACATTGGTCTTGCAATCGGTCTATTGTAAATATTCTTTGAGAGTATGTTTCGTTTTTCTAAAGAATATTGTGAGAGCTTGTTTGTACAATCACTTGTATATGTATTTAATTTAAGCCATGAACGCCCCCCCCCCCCCCACACACACACACACACACATCTTTATTTCAGACTGTGTAGCCCGTCTTTTATTTAAAAGTAAGAATTTCAATAATTGTAACGGGTGTATGCCTCTCTAACCATCCGAGTAGCAGTAGTTATCAATATAAATAGGGGTCTACCCATCTTTTAATTGAAATCAGGTCTTTATCAATGGTCCATACGGGACAGCCACCAGGGCGATCTTTCGCGCAGAGCACGCCGTTCTTATTGGGGCCGGTATTGGTGTAACACCCTTCGCTTCCATTCTACAATCCATCATGCTGCGCTGTCGAACCAATCAACAAACATGTCCCAGCTGTGAACACCAATGGATTGGTAGCGTCCCAGAACATGTAATGAGAATTAAAAAGGTAAATACTACTATTGTTTAATACTTAATAATAACTGGATTTATATAGCGCCAAATTCAAGGGATACAAGGCGCTCCAGTATTTTTCCTGATAGGTATGATGAGTTACGTTTTTATTTAAAGTATGAGATCTAATACATAGCACCATGTAACAGTTTACAATGTGCTGAGTGGCGCAATCTGCCGCCGATCAAACCAGAACCACCAAGGTGAACCCCTTCTCTTTGCGATAAGTGCACTGGGTTCTTTTATGTGCATAACACAACACAGGGAACCTACAGCTTCACGTCCCATCCGAAGGACGCAGCAATAATGGTTAATTGTCTTGCTTAAGGACACAAGTGTCAAGACCGGGACTCGAACCCACACTCCGTTGATTGGAAACACCAGAGCTTGAGTCCGGTGTTCTTACAATCACGGTAACAAGCATCAATAATAACTGACCTTGTTGTGAATTGTAAAGTGTATTTGAAATGTATAATTATACACGAACTCAAATATATTTTGTCCGCTCAATACAAGTAAAGTCAAATTGAACTTGTCGACGTTTTAAAAACAATGTATCACTTTATTTGATTTGAAACCATTTCTATTCAGTCTGTGTTCTAAAGTTCTCCCTTGTTTATGATGAATTTAGAACCCAGTGAAAATCTTTGGTTTTAGTGACATTTTATGACCCTACATCCAATCGACGTAGGTTGACTCGACTCGAGTCAAATCAATAGTTTTATGCTAAGATTTATTTCATTCTAGGTTGATTTCATTTGGATCAATCGTAATCAGAAGTCGTTTGAGTGGTTTGTTCGTCTGTTGACCCAACTGGAAGTTCAACAAGCCGATATGTCTGAAAGATTCCTAGACATGCATATGTTCATGACGGCAGCCCTGGGTAAGACTGACATGAAAGGTGTTGGCCTACAGATGGCGCTAGATATTATGCATAGTAAAGGCAATAAGGACATGATTACTGGATTGAAAACAAGGACGCAGCCCGGTAGGCCCAACTGGGACAAGGTAAGCTTCCATGCTTGAATGATTTCTTAACAATTGCAGAAATTGACAGAGCGATTCAGGACTGTAACAACATTTCAGTTTTTCCAGTTTAATAACCTACTACAACGAAGCCTAACAAATCACGATGGGCTTTCATAACTCCAATAATGTATTTACAATTTAGCAATAATTTAATTGTTTCTGCTCTCTACAGTTATTCGTTGACATCGCTGCACAGAAAAAGGGCAAAGTGCAAGTATTCTTCTGCGGATCGCCGATTCTGGGCAAAACTATCAAGGCCATGTGTGAAAAATACAAGTTTCATTTCCACAAAGAGAACTTCTAGTCAGGTTCCAATAGTACTAGCTTTTCATATTGAGAGGTTACAGGGATTAGCAGAAGGTCGTTGAACCGAAATAAAGACGAAATAATGGTTCATTAAAATCTTGCATCATACAGCAGTAAGTAAAACAAGGTTATGACAACTTGGATGCACATGGATGCACATCAACAAAAGCCAAACATCCAACAAAAGCTGCATAACTTGCGGCCAAATAAAGGCCCCTTTATCAGCCTTCTCCTTTGGAACGCCCCCCCCCCCCCCCACACACACACACACACACCCATCCTTATACATGGCCAGTTGCTGGGTACTCCATTGTTCAACTTATTGTCCTATTTCTAAAGAATTCCCTAGTGGGGTCCTTTTGTTCCTATTGAATTTACCTTGAATATTGAATTTACCTTGTGGGGTCCACTGTTCTTTTGTTGTCAGGATCCCGCAAGTGCCGATGTGTAAAGCCCACCCACCCACACACACAAGGCAAACCTAAATGAACGTAGTAATTAATATAATATACGGCTGCCATTTACTGGCTAATACATAAAGAAAAACTATTCACAACATTCAGTGGAGATGTGAATACAATATATTTATTACTTTATATTAGTATGAAAACAGGTTTAAGACCGGCCATACTAATTACCGTTGCTAACGATATGATCCGTCGCCAACGGTACATGTACCAACACATTAGTTTTCGTTCATGTGATCATGTAAAGTTTGCGCACGCTGCATGTGAAATAACGTCTTGCCATTGGGTTTCTTTATTTAGACCAAACATAAACCCCAGAAACCCCAAAGAAACGAGGAAAGAATTACATCACTACAACTAATAGATAACATGTAGTATTTTACCTTATATGTAGACCTTCACATTCCCAACTCAGCCGGCAGCCATTATTGTTTAAAATAGTCCCAACTACACACTATTCAAAATAGTTCCACGCAATAATGTGTAGTTACATAACAGTTGACAATGGTTAGAGGTTATTATCTTTAATACTCCAGACAGTACTCTAATCAAAAGTCGAGCTCATTTCATTACATTTAAATTATTTTGTATTTGTTTATATTATTAAAATTACTTCTAATTTCTGAGGGGCCGCCTTTCCGTAAAGAACGATTTCCCAAATTGTTGATAACTCTGTTGAAAATAATGACAATATGCATGAACATTAATTCAATTTGTAAAGATTTTTCACATGAAAATTAAGTACAGTATTTTTACCACTTTCCAAAATATGTCTGCATTCTAAATAATTAAAAACATAAAAAAGGATGTGTAGGTTGTAATAATGTGAGTGCATTGCCTATTTGTTTTCTAGCGATGTCTTCTCTCTGTGGTTATTTTTGTTATCTAACACGTGGAATGACTTATACACCTTCGCATACGGAAACGACTGATTGCACAATGAAAAACTCCTCCTACATACACCAAATCACAAATGTTTACGCCTTAAAGAATACATCGACGGAAAACCATGTTGTATACTTTGGCTTGTGCTGCGTTGGGTGTGTTTACTGGTTTTATTGATTTATTATAGGTTTTTCCGGTCAATTTCAGCAAAACTTTATTCAGTTTCATTAGCACCCATTCAAAATCACCCATGTTTCCATAATTCATTCAATCTAAGTTTTTTTGTTTTTGTTTTGTTTTTATTATTGCGTTTAATTTCGTTTTCGTGCACACATGATTTCGATCTTTTCATTCAGGTTCGTTTCAGTCAGTCTAGTTAAATTGTAGACATTAAAGACTTCATTTTCAAATTTTGCTCTTGGTTTTTGCGAAATTGAATAATCTTTGCGAGATAATTAATTTGAATGATCTTATTTTACCAATGAATGCTAAACAGTGGACACTGAATTACCCCCTTGACTGTGGAATGCTGATGAAACGGATCATTCATTTTCAAACGAAACTGAACGGGTGTTATGTTGAATAGTTTTTTGTTGAAATCGGCTGAGAAAACACATTTGTTTTTGTATTTCTTATTATTTTGTCTTCTTTTAGTTTCACATTGTAGTATGAATCTTTCATATCCCTCCGTCGTAGAATCGAGTCGTTTATGTATCTAATTTTAATAACGCTATTAAATTGTTTTAGATTATCGGTATATTTTAAGTTATTGATAGTTATCCAGACAGTAACTTTTCTATTGCAGTAATTTTTGCTGGTGTATTGTATTGTAAATAAACAAACAATAATTTGTACATTTTGTTGGCATAATATCGATAGCTATATCATTATTTATCAACTTATTTATAACATAGACTATTGATGTGTAAATTATCAATCTTCTTTATGAATGTTCATGTATTGAATTTGCTTTTTATGGCTACTGTTGACTTATTTCTACTTTATCAGTGTTTAAATCTAGTAAAACCGTCTAGTGATACACAAATTCTCAGAAAGGCATTGGAATAAACAGCAAAAACAGTCACTGTTAATAATATCAAAAGAAATATCCGATGGAAAAAAATCAACAGAATGAGATGGTCGCGATAAATCATTTTCGAATGTGACCAATTAATGATAATAAAAAGGACATAAAGTTGATTGGTGGTGAGTGTTCAGGGTAAAGATGTGAAAAATGTATAATGGTGAAACATAATAACGATGATGAATGATGTGATATCAGATATGATTACTATCAAAAAACTTAATTATAAAAATGATAGGCAAGTAACATTGATTATTTGATGACATATCTTAATGATCGGAATGATGGTGTTGATTCTGGCAATAGTGACCCTGTAGTCATGATAAGTAACGGCTGTTTGATGTTGGATGAGATGAGAAAGCTAGGTTTAATTCAGGATTGTCACAATAATCGTAGTTATGATGAACATGTCATGATAGAATTAAACATTTTACAAAAGTTGCACTATCAGTGTATAGTTGATGATACGTGGATGACGGTGAGTGTATGATTGCATATGACCATGATTATTGTGTTGATAAAAAAAAACGTAATTATAAGTTTGATGATTGTATTGATGAGGAGGGAAGAAGGAAAAGGATAAACTTTATGAAGCTTGTGGTGAAGATGATTTAAAGAAGTGGGTGTAGGTGGCGGTATTGATGATGTTGTTTTAAGAGTTATGGTGGTGGTGTTGAGTAATGTGATGATGATGATGATGATGATGATGATGATGATGATGATGATGATGATGATGATGGTGATGATGATGGGGATGATGGGGATGATGGGGATGATGGGGATGATGATGGTGATGATGATGATGATGGTGGTGGTGGTGTTGATGTAATGGTCGTCTTGCTGATGATTTGATTGATATTTAAGATATGGTCATGTTGGTGATGTTGAAGTTACAGCTGACAATCCTGATGTATAGTGATGATGATGGTAATGATGGTTATAACTGAGGTTATCATGGTGTTATTGAGATTAATGGAGTTTGGTTTGGCTATTGGATTGAACCAATGACATTTCACAATGATGGCAATGGTGATACACGTCCTTTTAGTGACGGTTATCGTGTTGAATGTGGTGGTTAGATTATGGTGATTATGATGATTTCAGTGATAAGGAGTGATAATGTGTTGGTTATGTAGAAAAATACTGATGATGTTAATGGTTGATGTAGTAGTGAATGATTGTGGTGATGGTGACTGATAAAAGTGATGACAAAACGATGAGTGTTTCGGTCGTGTAACATAAATGATTATTTAAGGGTGGGGGGACTGAGTTCGTTAAAATTCATTTCAGTTGGTGTGCCATTGGTGCTGTTGCTAAAAGCCGTAAGATTGTTTTATTGTGACATCATATGAAACAACGAACTTGAATACCGCATATAAATAAAAGTATTCAAAGATTATTCAAAATAAACATTCAATAACGGTACTATAATTAAATTATAAAATCATCATGTATACAATCTTTTGGCCTAGACTAATGCAAGTTAAAAATCACATTGATATACAAATAAAAACCAAGAATACTAATGTTTTGCATGGATATTACTTGAATGGTGATATTGATAAAGAATGCAATAATAATTATGTATTCAGTCAGAATAACTATCTAATGATTAATATGTAGTAAACATTTTGATTGCGCGGATGAAAATGAGGCTGATATGGTGATGCATTTTGGAACACTAAGCTATACTCTTGATCTCAAGCAATTTTTAAATTCATATATTTTACTCTTGTCTAGAACACCAGTAGTTCAAATTAATATTAATGTCAACTTTTTATTGTTAATTGTAATAAAAAGCAATGCGATATCTTAAAACTTATGCCTTGACTATCCCATAGGGAATGTTGATAAAAAAAAATACCAGTTTGGTAAACATCATTAAATAAAAACAATAATTTGTCTAAATGCAATTAATGTCATTAATTGTAACATTTTGTGATTCAGTTTGAACTTTGGTTCCCTCTGAACTAGTAAACTTGTATTAGCTGGAACTAACAACTCGTTCGAGTATGCGTCCTCTGAATTACTTAGAATAATTCTTTTCGGAATATAAATTTGTAATTCATGCAATGCACCTTAAGATTCTTGGCGAGAGGTTCTGGGCCGCAGTAGAATACTTTTATCTTCCGGTAGCCTTCTTTCTTGAACCCATCAAATAACTAGACATTCAAGAAGACAAAAAATGCATGGACAGGATTAAACGACGTCAATTCCTAATATTGATATAATTTAAAATGTTGTTGCAATAAAAAAGAAAAAAAAATTAACCTGAGCTAAATTAAGATTCATGGACATTTGTATATAAGCAACGCTTACCTCTGTCCAATCTGGCCTTCCAAACGTCACATTTGATGCTGCTGGGTGATCATAGAGGTCAGAGGTCACAAAGATCTGTACATCAATAAGCGGACCATGAGGAGATTTCTTATACAT
This sequence comes from Marthasterias glacialis, assembly GCA_911728455.2. Taxonomy (NCBI): domain Eukaryota; kingdom Metazoa; phylum Echinodermata; class Asteroidea; order Forcipulatida; family Asteriidae; genus Marthasterias; species Marthasterias glacialis. Next base: position 24,329,322 of record OU452229.1, on the reverse strand, counting down.
TGATTGATGATCAATAAGATCCGATAGTAGATTCCTAAACCACTCCAGATTGCCAATATCTCGATTGATCCATACAAAATCTATCTATAATGTACGAGAGATTAAAAAGTCAAGTTAAATCAACCGTTAGATCATAAACCAAATGAGTAATTAATTCAAATTCTAACAAATGGCAACGCTTAACGCTAATTCTTTGAAATTTATACCAGGTATAGTGCTTTGTGATTGAAATCTTTACAATGTGGACATTGAAACGAACACTGCACATACCATATGAAGACAACAAAAGGTAAAATATAAGATTGATAAAGCTGATAGTGCAGTGTTCTTACTTTGTGTGCTTCAATATGTACGTGAAAAAACCCTGTGAAAACGTGTCATCTGAGTCAGGAAGAAAAAGTGAAAAAACGTGCTCACTTTTCAGCACGTTGTCCTTAATTTTCGATTGTTACGATCGAAATTAAATAGGGGGTCTTCAAATTCTATTTTCTTGACTTTGACAGTATTTGAGACATAACTATTTCTATGGGAGATTGGTACTAGAACTTGATAATCAGCAAGCTTTCATAATGATTCTAAAATACAAATGTTTTTTGATGAATATCAATCCTGTATTCTACCTTTTAAATTGGCAGTGTCAACATATTAACAAAGTTACCTTTTTCATACTGGAATACTTGTTCTCTGTTGTCATAGTCCAAATATTATTGCATTGGCGACTATTTACAACTATTTGTCCTTTGTAGCAATTCAATACGCTCCGTAACACAGAAACGTATGGAGTCACACCAATCCCAGCTCCTATAAGTATCACATGATCTGTATCAAACAGCCGTCGGGATGATGTGCCGTAGGGCCCATCAATGTACACAAACTCCTATTGACATAAAGATGAGAAAAAGAAATGATTATTAGATTATCAATCCACACATTACGACCACACATTGCAGTTACTCTGTGTAAAAAAACAGTAGATGTCAGTTTTTCTTCCCTTTTTAAAGTTATTCCTTTAGAAAAAAAAGTTCAATCTATAAACTTAAATCCAGACTTCTTTTTAAGATTAGAGCTGTTTACAAATTGACGTCAAATATTAGTTAAATAATTTATTCTTTGATAAATAGTTTATTTAGTTTTTTTCTTTTATAATTTTCGATTGAAATTATTTTACTCTATTAGAATGAAACTAGGGACACACTGCAAAAGATTTGTCTTTGGCCTCAATCGAAAATAGTGAGTTTCAAACGAATTAATAAGAGTAATTTTCAATCTAGCTATTTGAGAGATTACAAACGTATTCGATATAAGGATATTTCATTAGTAAGTTTATGATCATAATTCATTTTAAGAGAGGTATATTTCCTTACATGTTGAAACGAATCTTCAATTTCACGACTACATGTCGGCTCGTTGTTATCGAAGTTATGTCCTTCATGTTTTTCAACGAAGCCTGGATTGTCCCGCGCAAAGTCAGCGGGTGTCTCTGACGCTATCTCCTGCTCTACGTTTGAAGGACACAGCCTCGATACTGAGTCTGTTTGGTTAGGGGGACAACTCGACCGCCCAGACAGCTTCACTATTCGTTTTGTCCAATCGCCAGAGTTGCGTATGTGAAAGGTTAACGTATCTAAGAATGAAACAACAAAAACAAAAACAATGATTCAACATCAATAATTTCAACCTATAAAAAAAAACTGTTTTCGTTTCATTTCGCTTCATTTTCTTTTCATTTGTGACCCATCAGTTTGGAGAATTTCATGTTAAGTAGGCTTATTAAAAGCAATCTTATTGATATAAAAGTAATTTTTGCCCAATAAAAACCAGATTGCATTATTTAAATAATTTGATATCATATTGAACGATAATGCGTCTATATACCCAGCAAAGATTACTGGTTTACTTCCTAGAAGTTGAAACACAGATCACACTGCAAACATACAACATGAACAGTCTTAATCTTAATAAATTAACTTGTATTAATATATTAATAACCTTTATTTTCGGGTGAGCTTGACATAGAAAATGGGTGCCACTCAAATCTAGACAATGACGGCATTTGCAGATACACATAGTCCCCTGGGTGGTAGTGGAATCGCTTGGGTCGATCCAATGTCAATTTCGTTACCTTCAAGAAAACAAAGCCAGGAATTATTGTCATCGTTATTTAGGAAATCAAAAAACTCTTTAGGATCGTGCTATTTATTCCAAAGTACGAGAAAAATAGTTCAATCAAACTGTTCGCCACGATGAACTCTGAGTTTGCAGAAAAAGTACAAATTATTTCATTTGGAAAGTTTGGTAAATTCCCTCCTCAGAAATGTTCCGATTTAATTACATTTCTCAGCTATGAATATTTATTTGTGTAGACGAGTACTCACCCCATTTGGCAGAAGAGAAGTATTTGTGAGGTAAGACTTATAATATCTAAATGACCTAGATACATCTGATGAACACCACAGCTTCTCAACACACAGAATTATTCCAGGAATTAGAAACCATTTCCAGAAGTCTGGTACATGAAGGAGAAAACCGATGAGGAAGATGGGATAGAGACGGTGGGTGGTGTAAAAAACCTGTTTAATCAATCAGATTAAATAAGATGAATTGCGAGACTTCAAGATGTGGAATAAGATCTGTTCAATTTATGTGGATTTACGGGGAGTGACTTAGGCTCAACAGTGATATAAAGTGTGTATTAGGCTCGTGAATAATGTTAATTTTGTATTTTTTAAATTAACAAAAAAAACTGTTCATTGAGAGAAATAGTATAACAAAAACAGTTCATGTTTGACTCTTAGCTATTGGTTCAAATGCGCCAAAGATCTCTCTCGGTTTATTATCAAAATTAAATAGTTTATTAATTAATTGTTGACTTAATTTGATAATTTGATGAATTGTCCTTAATGCATACACTGAGAAAATATGTATAAAGAATCTTAATGTAAAAAAAGAAAACGTTTTAACAAAAGGATTTGTCCTTAAATTAATCGGTAATAAAGGTAAAATACAGGATTGGTAAAGTTGTATTGGTGCAGTATTCTTACTTTGTGTGATAAAAAGGTTAAAAAAATAAAAAAATAAAAAAAACTTTTCAGATGGAAAAACACATTGTCCATATAATTTCGATTGTTACAACCGAAATTAAAATCGGGGGTCTTCAAATTCTATTTTCTCGACTTTGACAGTATTTCAGACAGAAATATTGTGGAAGATTAGTTCTGTTAACTTCATAATCAGACTGATACTAATTAAAACACAAATTAGTTTGTGGATTAATACTAATCCTGTATTCCACCTTTTAATGGAGATCGCAATAATTTACCTGAAAATGTTTGTGACGTATACATGGGAAGATTGATGCAATTATTATAATCACAAGTATTGCCATCGTAATCCAACCAACGGGGTAAGCTGTGCCATAGAAATAACCCACACCTGATCTCGTAGTTACTAGGTACTCAATCATGGTCGTCATGGTAGAATTGTTCAAACTTATCGCTGAAAACAGAGTTAAAATTACCGTAGTTTTATTTTCATAATTATTTTGTAGATTAATTGCATTCGTTTATGAGTCAATCGTCTACTAATTTCAGACCATAAGAGCTACTTTATACACGAAGAGTTAAAGCGCAGAATCAAACAAAAAAGGGCTGTATTTTTGGCTTCGTATCAACAAAAACTTGACAACCGGTAGCAGTTTTAATTGCTCATAATAGTCCTAAGAACTAGAGAGAGCACTCGCTCTGCCACGCAGGGAGCTCCGCTGAGCCACCATGGGCGAAAATTCCTATGGGTCAATTGCATACGTATGTATGAACTCATGAGTGACTAGTGTAATACGATTGGTCAGCACCATTTGCTCAATGGTCAACAATGCTTCTTGTCGGGCCGAGTCGCATGGTTTTGAACGCCCTGTATAGTTATTTTATATAACTATATGGTAGCTCCTCACACCATCATCAAAATTAACCAATAAACAAAAGAAAGACGTCATTAAATCAACTAATCTTTCACGATGTTGTAACTGAATAAATATCACGCATGGATAGCAAGGAATTAAGAGACTGGATCATCACTACCTTAACTTCGACTCGCCTTGCAGCGAAGTTGTAAAGCGCCCTCAGTTGAATTGCGAAAGCAGTATGGGAAAATAGCAATGGGGAACAACTAATTTGAAATGATGTTAACAGACTAAATCCAACTTTTCCATCATGAAACATTTAAGAAAAGAGTGACACTGGTGGGATTCGAACTCTAGGTAATTGTGTAATTGGGTCTAAAACAAGCTCACTTAGGCCTATTCTTACAAATTAAAGATATCAAACAATGGTTGAAAATGTCAATAACTTCACTAGTTCGTAAATTCGAAGACAACATTGGTTAAACTTACCTACATCCAGTGTGTGGCTCACACCATGTACTACTGATAGTATGAAGATAACGACCCCTATTAACTTATGAAGATGCACGTGTTGATCAATTGGAATGTATTTGGCCAATCTGGTGCTCCGTAAATACGTCAGGCTATGACGTAACATCAGAACAATCAAGAATGACGTATTAATATGTAATCCTGCTCCACATGCCCGCGCTTCAATAAAGTTCATGAAAGAAAAAAAAACAAAAAAAAAAACAAAACAAGATTTACATTTCCAAAGTATATTGCATATATCTGAAAGATTACAAAAAAAGTTGTTAAATGTGATCAATAAGTTGAGAAAATTATAATTATACCATGATTATACTAACCAATGATTATATAAACAGAGTCGTGGAGGTAAATGGAAACAGTGTTGACTACAAGTGTAGCATTCAATAATGCATAGATGAACATGAAGATAATCTTTCGTCGATTATATTTCATGTATCTCACTGGACTTCTCAAGATGTTGATACAGGGTAGATGAATACAAGAAACCGAGGTGTCATCAAGTGCGTCTGAAGTGGAGTTAAACTTCCTGCTAACAGAATAATAAAACGAGAAAAGTTTAGGTCAGTAAAGTGTAGATAGATGACCACGGTGATCATGGCAGTATGTAATGGTGATTGTAAAAAAAGACTTGTTCAGTACCGACAGACTTATTATACTTCTTAACATTAAAATTCATACAAAGCTTTTAACAAAAAAACCAAAAATGATTGTTTTCTTTCACCATTGATGGGGACCGATTTATCTATACGTAGGGGCCTATATTTCACAGCAACATTTCACGGGGGATAATGTTCTAAACAAAAGGGGCCTATTTGATTACTGTGCAATTAAAAGACCTGAATTCAGGAGAAGTCCTTATCTCCTCAACTTCTCGTAGAATCTCGTCAATTCTTATAGATTCCTTTAAATCTCGGGAGGTTGTAGTCAAATGCTGGATGATAGTTTCAGCTTCAATACTGCATGACGCCCACACTCGCAGTGACTCTTTAAAATCCACGTAAGAAATACAATCACTTTCTGAGGACGACAAACCAGATATAAACACCCTGTCATTATTTTTGATTTTCTTTTTTAAAATTCTGCCATGTAGCTTGAATTTGACTTTGTCATTACAGTGTCAAGTGAGTTGGGGGGATACAAGGTCCGATTTCTCGCACCTTCGCGTGAAAACCTGACCAGCAATTTACGTCTTCCCTCTTCTTATCAAGCCAAAATAAGAGAATGTGAGAATAATTGAGTACAGATGTTTACAATCGACCAGATTCTAGTTTGAACACCCGCATACCCATACAGCGAAGGTCCACTTCACCTTACAAAAAGATCGGTCTGTTTTTTGTCTGAGAGTGCAGGTCAGTTTGTATTATTAGTTGCTGAATTTATGGGATGCATATATGTGCCTAATAAAGAACAGTGTGACATACCGTTGCCAAGCTCAAGAATAAATCTCAATTTCTCCTTGTCTGATAATGAGTCGATTTGTCGTAGTCTTTCTCTCAAGGTACCTATCTCCAATAATCCGGCTCCGCAGTCGTCGACGCCGTTGAAAAACTTTACGGCAAATGTTTTCTTTAATAGCAAACAAGTAAGACCCAAATTAATATTTGTAGACATAATTGTTGTTATTATACCATGTTGAATTTAGTTTTTCATTTCATTTCATTTCTTTTTATACAATACGGTATTTTACGATTATAAACTTTGTATGATGTTAACACAATCCTCCAAAAAATACAGATCTATCATCAGTTTTTATGAATTTGATAAATGAACTTTCACTGCAACTGAATGATAAGTGTCTTGCTGTTTATTGTTTTCATTTCTGGGGTAACTAGGAGTGCTATTCTGTAATGCCTTCATAGCCTCAACTGTAAAGTGACAAAGGATTATAAACCTGGTGAAGTGTAATTCAATCTGAATAAATGGCATAGACTTTCAAACACTTAAAAACTTGAACATTTTGTTGAACCATGATTGATTTAAACTGATGGCAATAACGGATCCATTGTGATCAATCTTACCAGTGAATCCAGACAGAAGGAATTCTGAAACTCCTGAAGGTTGATTAAATCAGAAAAATCATCGCCAAAATAGTCATCCATCACTTTCTGCAACGCCATCGTGAAACGCTTTGCTTGCACTACTGGTATAGTCTCAAAAAGAACTGTTGAATTCTTTGTCAATCCGAGTGTAAAGCGCACCCTGAAAGGGTGTCAAACTCGGTGGTAAACACGCCTACCTTTAGCGACTATACTCAATCAAAACTCAACCTTGCGCTTGATACGATAATCTCAACATAAAATAATAATACTAATACTAATACTAATAATAATAATAATAATAATAATAATAATAATAATAATAACAAATAAAACACACACACACACAAGTGTGTTTTTACCTCCAATCGGGGACTTCCTATTGTCCCTCTTTTGTTTGTACTTTAACTTTTTAGCAACAGTTCCCATTGGTTTTGAACACGATTTCCAACTGGGGACCTTTTCTAACCGGGGACCCTATTGTCCTCTTTTGTTATAAGTCCCCGGTTTGAATGCCTAAACAAACTCACACACACACACCCACACACAAAACAGTTGTAGTGACCTTTTCCCTAAAAAGAAAAGACCTTCAGAATTTTGTTTAATTCCTTTCTGACAAACTAGTAATTCAGCAAACTTGGTTTCAGTTAATTCCTTTTAAAAAGCCTTACAAAATATTCCAAAAATCTTTAACAAACTAAATAATCTAAAACGCGATACATTAATACATTATTTATGAGTGTGGGCAAAATAATAACTTCATTAAAAAACAAACAAACAAACAATTGTATCATTTAAACACTATCAGTCAAACTCAACAACAAATAGTTCCATGGTGTACTTTTGCAATAATTACAAACACTAATTCAAATTCTTGGCCCACGTGACTTTCTCAGACATAATGAGTGTAAACAAGTTTATTCATTTATTTTTTTATTTCTATTTTTTCCCTTCTCCAACAATTTGGTACTGACGTATTTTCCTAACATTATAAGAACAAGATCCAAAGCCAAAAATTCAATCAAATTATGATCTGAAATGAAATAAAATCAAGATCATCAACTGCTGGCTATACTTGACTAAAAGGAAAGTCAATATTTCGATCAGCTCAGCCCCCCCCCCCCCTCCAAACTCTATCAAAACTCAAGAATCTTTTTAGTTGAGATAAAAGGCACAAGGACACACAAAGTGTACACAAAATCGACCAACTACAAACCATAGGCAATCCAACCAACAGGTACTTAATCAATAATCAGCAATTAATTCAGCTAATTGATTATTGTATTCTATTCTAGTTTAACGAATGTGGTCATTCTGAAAATCATCATTTGCAACGCTAGCTCATTATCATCTATTTACTACGCTTCAAAAATACAGAAATTGCGAGGAGAAAAAGACACATAGAAATATACAAGTGAAAACAATCTCTCTAAAATAGTCCATAAACTCTGGGTTTTTGTCACCTCTTTTTCATTATAAATGTGGCAACTAGGGCAAATAAATATAACAGGTGTTACTTTAGGGTTCCAAGATTCATCTTATAAAATGTAGCCTATTATACAGTCGTAAGTTCGATTCAATGACATAATTGTATTTGTGTATCTTGATTTATCCATAAGGCTTTATTCCATACAATCAGTGACACCATGCTGTGTTAGTGAATAGGACTAAATCGTTGCTTGATAGTTCAAGGTTAACCCAGTGGTTGCTTTCTTTTTAGTCCAAACGGAAGAGTAAAACGATTGGCGAACTCATTGGTTAGCCTTACTAGTCCCTCTTGTGAAAACCTGCATGTTAACGTAGTCTTGAATTCAAAGTTGAATCCACCAGATGTTACCATTCTTACCCACATCTCGAGTTGTAAATTTATAATTACTACTTGTTGCCAATCAAAAGTAGGGCCTACCATTCTCGGTCACTTAAAGTACAACATGTTTGGGTTGCTTTTTTTTAAGTTTAGAAGCGAATCCGGAAAAAAAGTTATCGGATCGAACAAATCTCCATTTACAGATGATAATTATAGGCTTACATCCAACACACTTAAATTATATTGGCCTCTGTTTCAAATCTACAAGACCTTAATCAACATCGCCGATCACCAGCTGGTCTTATTTCTTCTCTCTGCCGATCAGCCGGGCCTTCTGTCTGTCCGCTAGAGGGCGCTGTATTTCCCGTCATTGAGTTCAATGTCTTGTGCTGATCTAGTGCTAGTTCACTCGTCTTCGATTTGGAGCAAGCCTTTTTATTTAATGCGAAATTTTCTTAATTAATTGCGGTGAATGTGCAGTGTCGGACGGGAGAGGAGGTGTTCTTTATTGATTTGAAAACATATTTTAAGGGAAAAAACCCTTCAGTATCGCCAACATGAGTTTGTACATCCATAACAGCTTGGATTGCCAGCTGTAGTACACTTGAATACTTGTAAAACAATGGAACCCCTCACCTCATAGCCTGGGTTGTCAACTTTAGTGCAGGCCCAACTAAACAAGAATACTTTGGAGATCAGTTGATAAGTTAACCTTTGACCCTCATGTTCCGGTTATGGTGATTAATTATCCAATGAGAGACTATAGAGGACACTGTTGTAAGTGGTAGCAGAATTACTCTTATAATTCCATCGTTTTCGGAAATCTGAACTGCTTAAACAATGGTAGCTTACCTGGTAAGTCTGCTGCCACCAATAGTTCCAAAGTTTCCCATGGTCGATTACTGTGTTCTATAGAGGACAGTCTCCGTCGTGGTTGTGAGTTGGTCCGTCGCGACGGCCAACTCACAACTCCGACGGACCAACTCACAAGTTCGACGGACCAATCCTCAACCACGACGAAGACTATCCCAAACGGAACACCATACTGCTGCTTTATTAACTTACCGTTTGTTTCTTCACATCTGTTCCCCCTATGACGTCATGTCCAATCTCAAACTCGGACTCAGGAATACACGCTATAGGGGCCACGCCAACATTCTCAAAACAAACATAGACATTTTAACATTATTACTCCTAAAATAATGATTAATCAGTTTTAACTTTGTCCTGCGGTACCCATTCGGAACGTCTGACGATCTGTCTAGAGAAGACGGTATATAAGTTTGTTCATGGCTTACCTAGTAAATTAGAAGTAAAGTTATCTTTTAATTTGAGGTGTGAAAACCTTGTTTAAAATAGACGGAACATAAAAAGGACTTAGCTTTCCAGGAGCATTTTCATTAACTCATTATTGAACCAGCTAATTGCGAATGGAACGTGTCAATATTTCCGGGGAAAACGGCTCAAAATAAAAATTCTATAAAAATTAATGTACGCATTTCACACAGAACAAAAGTTGCTGTGACTATTGATACAAATACTTGATACCCATTAGGTTTGTAAGTCGTTTATCTGCCACCGTCTCTCCATCTTTATCTCAAACAACAATAATTGATTTACCTTAGAATTCGGACATGTACTCGAAGAACTTCCTGTCGACCATCCATCTACGTCTTCTCCCGGTGCTGGACACCACACTCCAGCCTCTACATCACCAGCTAAGAACGCATCAGATATCTTCCTGGGTGCAGTGACTGTCGGCAACTTGACAGTACTCGATGACGTGCGACTTGAGTGACACTTCTTATGTACAAATGCCACTAAGACCGTGACGGTAACAAGCACGACAACTGATGTAGTCAAGACGATAGCTACGATGACATGCATCTGGCTAGTCAGTGGTTTTTTCGGTCGCTCAACTGAAATGTGGATTTCAATAAATTAAGATAAGAAATTATCGTAGGCAAAAGCTTATGTGATAAACAAAAATTGCACTGAGAGATTTACTTTTAAAAGAATTGTAAGGCAGATGACTTGCCTTGTTATTGTATGAATATGGTATTAATTCTACCTGATTGGCAATATCTGCCTGGTATGACGTCATAACGTAAGTCTCTGTATCCAGAATTGCAGGTGCAACTGAAGCCAATCGGTTGATCCAAACAGGTAGCAAACACGGAACAGTCGTGTACTTTCTTATCACATTCGTCAAGAGCTGTGTGATATAAGTATACATTGTTGTCTCACAAAGTAGAAATCATGGGGGCATCTATACTTAATGCAAGTAGTAAATGTTTTTATTTATTTTTTTTTACAGTATTTTATCTAGGCTACACCTTCCTTAAAAGTGTTTGAAGAAAGACTTCAAGTGTTAACATAATTAATATAGCATCTGTGGAGTTTGTAACTGATGTATTTTTCGTTGAATAAATCGTGATTGCAACAATGAATTGAAATCCAGGTGTATGTATATTTCACATTACATTTTACGTCATTCTAGTCTACTTTTAAAACTTACGAGTCACAAGAACCGAGTTTGAAGATATAACAAAACCACTAATATTCTTCACGGTTCCGTCGTCTACGGCATTTCGTAAAATAAGTTGCAGGACGGTTTTATTCAACGGGGTCGAAACACCGGCTTGTGTGAGCTGAAACTCGACCACAATGCTGCCAGACCAAAACTGGATGATTTTAGATCCTTTGTACGTTGACGTTGATGTAGGGTCACTCAGAAATACAGAATCGATCTGAAATAATCCAGTGAGAATATAACAATAATAATAATAATAATAATAATAAAAAACCTGCACATTTTACAGACGT
>OU452229.1:23058220-23106227 GCA_911728455.2 Marthasterias glacialis | reverse complement strand
CCTTTGAAAAACAGTGCTTCACTGAAAGGTTTTCCCAGGGTAAACAAAAAATAAATAAATACATAAATAAAGCAGCATCATCTACACCACTAAGAATACTTGAAGACTTTGTAGTGAAACTGTAGCGATGCTCTATTTTTTTTTTTTTTTTTTTTTTTTTGATTTCCCACAACCGTGTCCTTGCATTGAGGCAAAAAAATGAAAAGAAAAAAAATCACAGATAGCTGTCAACATAATCGTTACTGAAAACCGACCACATCTTCTTATTTCATTAACACCTCCCAGTGTAATTGCACAATTTGATAACGTACCCGTTCCGGGGAGACAAGCTCACACGCTAGTTCAAAAAAAAAAAAAAAAAAAAAAAAAAAAAAAAAAAAAGAAGGTCCATTTTAACCCCAAGTCAAGCCCCGCCAAATTTGTCAATGGCATGTTTTCAGTTCGCCGTAAAAACATTGAAGCAATGTTCCAAGTGAGGTGTAATTGCCTGGAATAATACTGATTACAGAAAAGGCTGTAGAATGAGTCCAGCATTATCAGACCGTCTCGGCCACCAATGTTTTTACTCCCTTTCCCTCGCTCGTTTGAATAATACATCTCTTCCATTAGTCATATTGACTAACTAAGTTAGGGCTACAACTGGGCTTTAATACTCGCATCATTAAAGCTATTCCGACGGGGATCCAGAGTGCCAGCCCGCACTAATCAGCTTGGGATATAATATCGCATCATACCGGCTGATGTACACCACACACCGGAACACCTGTCGTAGTTATCGGGAGGGAGCGAAGGGGAAAGTTTGGCGTTATAGACGGCGGCAGATTAATGCCCAAATTGCGGACAGTTACAACTGGGGTAACCTAGCCATTATCACCCGACGGGTCTTGCCACACAAGAACACCAGTAGCAACCGTCGTCCCCTTCCACATTCCGGTGGAAGAGTTGAAGCTGTTTTCCATTAAGATCAAAGCCTGCAAGCCGACAGGTAAACCGTATTACTGCTGGCACTTGCCGCCCCTTACAACCTCTTCCCCGATGAGGAGGAGTGAGAAAAGGTGGCAGGATACCTCTGGATTACCGGGCATCCTCTCCGAAATGATTTCAAATCGACTGTCTGTGTGGGTCTAGGGGTCCAGGTAGCCTTGGGAAGGGCGCGAAACTCGCACAGAAATGAGATTATTCCCTTCAAGTAGTCCAAAATAATTGTCATTAGGGACGACCTTGTTTAAGAGAATTGAACGCTAAAAGGGATTGTCGGTTGAGAGAGAGTGGGAGAGATGGAAGAGGTGTTCCTTGCAAGCTCAGTGATGCGATTTAAATTAACAAGGAGCTGTCAAGAATCTTAGAATCCGAGGTTCCTCTTAACTTCTTTCTCTCCCCAAATGAAGAAGTAGATCTACCTTTTCGTAGTCTTACATGATGATGAACTGACAAATTGAGCTACCGGTATTACGCAAATGCTTCTCTATACTTTAGTCTGCTTTCAAGCTCCTTCTTTCTCCGTCGTGTTCCCTTTTTGACATAGCAAGTAAGAATACTGATTCGTGAAAGGAGACCACTCTGGTTGTCTTTCCAGCCTCAGTTTGGTTCACGATTTATCTTGGAGATAAAACAAGAAGGATTTGCGTTGACAACAAAATGAAGGTTGTGAGTGGGTTTTTCACAAATTTTTGAAATTTTTATTGTTCAAGGATTAACGGAATCGAAACAAATTGTGTTGAAAAGTCAGACAATGTTTCATAAATTGTTTCCTCGTAAACAATGAAATTATTTTGCGGTAAATTCGATGTAGGTCTTAAATGAGATGGTTACATATTTTGAAATAAAATCCATGGCAGGACGTCACGAAAAAGAATGTTGTAGAAAGAGATACTGTCTGTTTGATGTTTGGTAACACAAACTTACTTTAGTCACAATGCTGGTTTTCAACGAAGGTTTTTTTTTTATTGTAACAGTTTTACAACTTGTTCCAATTCGTTTAGTGGCTGTCGTGAAGTTGTAAAAGTCCACTTAAAAACTTACTTGCCTTGCAAACAACTGAGTATATGATATTGACAAGCACTCTGGAACTTTGGAATAGTCTTGGTAATCAACACACAATAGTCTTTTTACAATCATGCTCAATCTGTGGGAAGTCAAACTTTCAGAAACTTGTTAGAATTTGACATGTTCATAAATACATAAACGGCCGGTTTTACAAGCTGAAACGGTCCTGATTTAAAGGAACTGGAACAAATCGCATCGGAAATGGTTTTATTCTAAAAAAAAAAATGCCATTTTTGAGAAAAATTTGAGTCAATCTTTCTTTTTGTCTTTTCTCTTTCAATAACAAGAGAGTACGTTAAAATAGTATTGCCGTCCAGCTATTAGCATTAATTTTGAAAAATAACTCTTACAATAAGACCAAAATAAATAGGTAAAATTTCTTGGTTCGTTTTTTATGTTCTAAAACGTTATAAACCTTGCGGTTTTTGCTGTTAACAATGAAACGAAAATGACAGTTTTCCATCTAGTAGTCGGTTTACCTGAATGATTGTCGAATTGTTCATGCATGAATGAATGTAAGCCGATCGCAAAAGGTGTTTTATTACCTTTCACACTTGACCCATTTCGGACTTTTAGACTTTACATGCTTTCAAATTTCACAAAGAAAATCACATTTCACTATTTTCCAAGTATTAGTTTGATTATTGAGAAAGGAATAGGTTGATGTCGCTTCGCCTTAGTTTACACCAGCACTCTGTTGTCTTCGCAGTTTTTGAGATATTGGTTTAAAAATAAGGAAACAATTCGTCTGTTGATTATCTGTTTGTGTTTTAGAGCAACTTTTATTACGCGTAAGGAATGTTCCGTTGTGACAGACAAAGTGTTCTGGAAATGACCATTTTCACCTTAAATGTTTTGGCTAGGTCTAAAACAACCACCGAGGTAATCAATGTCGACCTCCATTTTATCACCAGATGAAACGGGTACGGCAATTCTCAGTTGTGTGCGATTGTTTTATAACCACAGCTCCTAAAACCAAACATCATCTTGGGGTTATCTGCTCCAAATAGCCCCTTGATGACTTCCTGATGACACCTCGATTATAATAACGCGGGAACTGAGTAAAGACACCAGAGACAATTGTTGACAATGGGAGAGTCATCCCGGGCTACCACGAGTGCTTGTTGGTGACCATAAACAGCAGGCCGTGAGTGAAACTGGGTCCCAGTTTGATTCCCTTTATTTACACAGACCGCGCAGCTTTACAACCAATTGAAAACCTATCGAGACACCTGTGTACTCTTAATAGGCTGTAAAACTGTTTCACGAAGCCGTCAAAAAAGCCAGGAGTCCATCTCTTGAAATTATGAAGTCATAAATGGATGGATGTTTCGGTTTGTTTAAGAATGTCATGTCAATGTTGGTGGATAGACCCAGGTCATAGTTGGCTTCAGCAGGCTTTTGGTATGATGTGGTGTTGCGCAGCCATTTTCTTTTTTTTCCGTACGAGGTGCGTACATTTGCCGTATAGGCATATCCAAAGCGTTGGCTACGGCTAGATCTAGCCCATATAGCAAACGTCGAAGCCATCAGACAAGAATTTGGAGACTGTTTGACTATGGAAAAAATGAAACAGACCTCCATGGAGTTGACTCTTGAAGCAAATTAAAAATGTCCATATTTTAGGATTAGAGTTTGCAATAAGCTGCCACGCACTTATTGGTGTATCGTCGTCTGTAAATAGTTTTAGCAGCTCTCAAGACTTCCATTTTAAGGACATTTTGTTTCATTTATTTCATTTAAGATCTTTATGCATATGGAGACAAGTTAAACAGGGGCTGTCAAGGAAGTACAAAAGTGAAAAAACTGTCATCGAAAGATGTATACAGATAGACATATATACCTGTCAACAATAAACATATATGATTTAATATATTATTACAAATGAATTTGCACGCACAAGATTTGAAAAGTTACGCACATGTAAAACATTAAAACAAAAACAATTACAAAACCTGTGAGATGCAAAACACTCTTTACACACTCTTATTTAACAAACCATGGAGCAGGAATAAAACGAACCCCTAAACCAGACTAAGAAGTCAAAAAACCCTCCCCCAACTTCGTGCCAAATGACTTAAAACCCTCCAAAATCAAACTATTCCCGATATCCACATAAGTCCCAAAAACATCTTTAGGGGAGCGAACAACTGTAGAAAAAAATACTGTGAGATGAAAAACACCCTTCCGAAACAAACCCCATGATGCAGGATATTAAAACCCAAATCAGAATAAGATCCGGGAAAATCCTCCATCACCTTCATACGAAATGGGTTCTTGTGATGGGTCCTAAATTTTTAGGTTTTTTTTGTGTGTGTGTTTTGTGCCGTGTTGTCGACATGCATTTGTTTTCAATTCTTCTGCCTTCTTCTCACTGCACCTTGAACATCTTTCAAGGTGTACATGTATTTGGTCATGGGCGGAACCAAAATATTTTTTAGGGGGCTGAGAGTCCAGAGCGATTTTCAGTACTTTAGACTACGAAGTGCGAAGCCCTTTACGGCGAGGGGTCCGGTGTGCCCGCTCGATTCTAGATGCTCTTTGGTGAAATCTAAGACGATTACCAGCCACTTTTTCCTTGATTTTGAGCAAAGGAGTAAAGTGGGACTTCCATTTGGTTGATTTACTCCTACAGTTTGTATCGGATTCTGTATTTTTCTCTCCCCCTCACCCCACCCCCCTCTCTCTCTCTCTTTGTTTCACATTTTTTTTTTTTTTTTTTACGATTTTAAGGGGGGAACCCCACCCCCTCAGCCTCCTCCTGGATCTACCAAAGCTGGTGCGTTGGAATACATTGCATTAGTACCAGCACATAATTTGCCCTGCGTCTGTGAAGATGGCCAATATTGTCCAATAAGTAGGATTACTTCCATGACAGTATCCATGACTCGACTTACTCTCAAATCCCCACAAAAATACATCCCTTTTTTCTATTTTTTTCCCGATTGTGATAATAGTTGTCATCATGTTTGAATATATTTGTAAATCAGGGATCAGTTGTCTTGCCATTTATCATTTAGATTATTTATTTTGCCTTGTTTTTGAAGAGAACGGTTAAATCACTGTAATATATTTATTTTACTTTTTGTGATTCCTGAATGACATATTTCTTGTTACTGTCTTAGATTGTTTACATGCGCCATGCGCGAGAAGGATTTATGCTGCCCCTTCTTTCGTCATTTACGTTTTTTATATCGTTTAGCCATGTTTGTATTTTCGTGTCTTTTCATCTTTTATTTGTATTTATTGTTTGTTCATTTTGTATTGTTTTGGCCGAACAAATAATAAAGAATGCTTTGATCTTAAAGAAACAACTTCGTGGCGAATATTCTCGAGGATCCTAACTCGTCTTCAAGACTTTGACTTCAGTCGCCTTGCCATCAGCGCGTCAGCCCGTCTACAGAAACCCATTGCTGAAACTTGTGTTATTTCCTCACAACGAATCAAATACTGTCTAATTAATCAAAAAAATATGCCTCATAATTATGTTCTGTTTAATCTTGATCCGGCGACGAGTTTTATTGGCAGTAACGATCACCAAGAGCGCAAAATGGAAAACATTCTTCGGTTGATATCTTAAGATCAGGCAGACACTTTTTAGTTACAATGGCAAGGAAATCACCTTTCCATTTCTGGATGACAACAAAATCGGCTCGTATAATAACCGTATATAATAAATACGTTTTAAGAAAACAATATAGCCGCGGCGTACAAAGCATTGTTCATAGTTAAAGCTCGTTGCAATACCCCCCCCCCTCCCCGAAAAAGGGGGTGGGTGGGTTGGATGAAGAGAATTTGCTTTTCACAGGAAAGAGAAATCCAAGGAGGTTGACATCGCCGGCCTTCTTGCAGCCAGCACTAATTGGTTGTCCCCGTTCCCTTCATAACCGGCACTCATGCCAAGATAAATTAATGAAATCACCGAGCGACGTAGCTACACACCGAGTTATGTCTACTCGCAGATCTGGCGCAAATAACCCCCCGAAACCTCCTATAACAATACCTCAACAGTAAAGTGCTAAAATTAACCACTTCAGCATGTGACAGGAGCATCATTAAACGATGATTGCTGGTGGTGCTCACCAACATTTTTCATTTTTTATTTTTTTTAATCTGGGCGCACAGTTGTGTTGGTGGCTCACCACGACAAAAGAAGATGATTTCAGCGTCGCCATGTTGATAAGCAGACACGGCGGCTGTTTGAACATGCATCGGAGCGACAAAAGAACCTGTCGTTGAAGACAAAATAACCGTTGTTCAAATTGCCAATTGGGCAGGTTACATCGTACACTGTGAGCTTTCCTGAAAGTGGACGTAACCTGCCTTTAACATCAGATCATACAAATCAATCTTTGGGTCCATTTTGTCTGTTTCCCTCAAACAGATTTGCTAAATTCAGACGACTTTCCTCCAATAGGTTTGTTTCTTGCGTATTTTAATTCAAGCGAAGTATGGCATCCTCACAGGCAAGTTTACTGAAAGTGAACACAGAGAGAGTCTTGGAGGGTAAGAAGCTTCTTAAACAGCACTCTCCCTGCAGAGTAAGGCAAAACAGCACCGCATTTTGGCAGTGCTCAGTGGTCTAACCAGACAGGACCCCAGGAGTACCCCCAGACAGGACGGGAGACCAAGCATGAGGATGTACAGGTGGCAATACTGCGGTGTGACGTGGGAGCAAAATCCACTGGGGGGAAGGCTGGAAGATGCACGGGTAAATCGGTTGCCCTTCTTGTGCATGGAATAAATGATAGATATCAGGGAGTGCTTTGTGTGGCACTATAATAGAGAAGCGGAAAGCAGGCAAGTGATAGCGAATTGAAGATTGATTGGACGTTTCTTCTGCAGTGGATAGAAACAAACTCAACAGGGACAGAGGAACAACTGCTGATTAAAATAAAGTAATAATATCCGAAATGGCATTTGATCTTCTAAAAGTTCTCATTGGATTTGACGCAAGTCTTTGTCTCGATTCAAAATGGTCTCAGATAAGCAAACAGCATCTATGTCATCATGGCCAATTCTCAACAGAGCAGTTTCAAAAAAAATGTATCCAATCATGAAAAAGCAGCCGTGCCCGGTTGACACCGTAAACTTAGCGACTTTTCCTTGGCAACAGGCAATAATACACTCGTCGAATTCTTGAGATTTTTTCCCCGCGTTTTTTTTTTTTTTTTTTTTTAGTGTGGAGTTCGGACCCTGAGATGGAGCTTTAATGCCTCTATGATCGTCTGCAAACAAAATACCCGCGTCTCGGACCACGATGAGATGAAATTGCCTTTAATTAAAAAATCTCTATTCTGCAGAATTAGACAAATCAAAGCTGGTATACTGTTGCACGCTTAAAAGCTAACCACTCCGGTACATGACAAAATATAAGACATTTAGCGTATCTTGATGAAATTTTCACTGGTTACTTATGATGCGTTTGATTATTTAGAGGATAAATCACCTCTGTAAAGTTTCGCTTCCATTTAATAAATGATGATTTAGCACTGTCAAATGGAGGGCCTTGGATGGCGAAACTGTACTGTTCACTTTCCCGCAATATTTTTTTTATAGATTTTGTATAAAGTTGGCAACTCAAGTGTGAATAGCCCGGGTCATTTATGTGTGTATTGCCCGGCCATTCGTCATGTTGTTTAATGAGACATACAATAACAACATGGGTCATTAGTAATAATGTGAACGGTCGTAGAAGACGCCTTGACAAAGGTGTTAATCCAAGGGCCGAGGAGTTTATTATGTAGCGATTACACGAGGGTAGCAATCTACCTCATTTTGGTAGATGTGTAGACACACGCTGCCCGGCGTATCTTAACCCCAAGTATTACCGGTAATTAAGTGATTACGCCGGGACGTATTAAGAGCGGTTCCTTTGATGCGTGGGTATGATCAATTTCTACAATCACTAAGAGCTTAGGGTGGATTTAGATGGGTTTGATATACCTCGAACTATGGCCGCGTGAACGTACAGGGGTCCTCGTCTCTTTCCCTCCCCACAAACCACCGGGCCGTGGCCAACCGCTCGTCCCGCGAGTTGTTCTCCCTCGATGACCGCTGCGTGCTTAAGCCGACAAAGGTATTAAATCAGCCGGCAAACAATCAGATTTGAAGAAGAAAAAAAATCTGTTCGCATTATGGGTCTTTGTTTGTGACTTTGTTGCTATTCGATTGCGCTTTATTAGAAAGGGCAATCATTTTTTTTTTCCGAACTTGGAGATAAGCAAGACTTACAACAACAATCATTGTTATGAGTCAAAGAATGATGGAAACATTCATTGCAACAGTTAACAAATCTCACGGCCCATGTTTGGACAAAGCGTAAGTTCATGTCTTAAAATATTGCAAATCATGATGTGAAGTTTAATGAGTAATAAAATGTGCCTTTCTTAAATTAAATGCTGGAGAGCGCCTTGGCTGTTGTTAACAGAATTTGGACTCTGAATCTCGGCGGCCAGGACGGTAATGCCGCTGCTTTCTCGTCGACACCGACACTTTAACGCAATAATATTCCGGATGGTCAGTTGAACCGCAACGGTCCTGTTTGGTGAGATGATTTTAAAAAGTAAAAGGTGTACACAGAAAAACTGAAAAGCGAACAATAAGAGTGAATTCTCTCTAGTGTTTCTGGTTCAAAACACCTGCAAAATAGACCAGCGTTATCAGATCAGATGACACGGCGCGAATCCAACACAAAAACTAATGACATACTATTTTTGTTTAATAAAGTGAATCAACATTGTTTGGTTCGCTAAGTAATTTTTAATTCAATGTTAGTTACATCACGCTTAGCGATTTGATCAACGCCTATCATTATGTTCTCACCCGTTCCCTGGCAACCTTCGCCTCATGGTCTACGCATTAAAATGATTACGGAAATTTAAAGATAATGGTTGACTTAATAATTGATATAAACAGGCTATTGTTTGAGCTTTGGTCACGGCGAGCACATTCATTTCACATGACTCGGTAGGAACATATTCAGCCAGCATTTTTTTTTGTGTCGAAGAAGATGTACTCGACAAGAGCAGCCAACGTGGCCGTCCTGTCCCCCAGTGCTTGTTGCGAATGAACCCACTTTAAATAACCGTTTGAACTCGGGTAAAATTATTCCTGGTACATTCTTGAAATTGATAAGAACTGTAGGCGGCATATCACTGCCTGCACAACCAGCCAGCAGCCTCTCAGCCGCTCGTCAGTTGTTGGGGTTTTTTTTAGTTTTTTTTTTTATAGATTTTTACTAACAAACGAAAGATCAATCAGATTGGATAATAATAATAATAAAAGACGTATATCGCGCTGGTATCTATTAAAAGACAATATTATTCAATGAACTGGGAGAGGGAAATTATTGAAAAGTTTGAGTGAAGAGGTAGATTTTGAGGTGTGTTCTGAAGGAACCGATGCCAGATGGGGTGGGGGTCAGGACTTAACCTCCGTTTGAGTGGATGAAAAAAATATATATAAAGTATTGTTGAAAATCAGGGTGTAATCGTGGTAGGGGTATATTTGGTAAACTACAAAACTACTGCGAAGACTGCTGCATTATTTTGTCTGATGGGGAAATAGGAAAGAAGTCGTAGACAGCAATACCTTCCAGGCAACCACGATGCAGATTTTCAAGATCCCCTCTATGTTTTTTCAGTACATGATAATTCAATTTCTTTGTCAGTCTGTGTTTGATCGCGAATGTAGGGGTGTTTTCTATTTACCTATTTCAGCCAACGTGGTGCTGCTGAGAGTGCCATATTAATTCCCACCAGTAATTGTGCCAACAGCGTTCAATGTCTGTTACGTATCAATCTATCACAATAACATGCTGGAAAACAGCAATGTACAAAGCTTTCTACAACTACTCAATCAACTAAACCCGCGCATCTCCTTCAGATTGCAACTCAATTTCTCAACCACCATGCCCTCATTTTCCTCACTAATAATTTTACTTAATAAAATATTTTTCCCGGGCCCCGAGCAGCGAGATGTCGGGTTACGACCGAGGTCGTCCGGTCTCGATCTTTCCGCGGGTGATGTGTGCCACTGATTAGACCCACTTTGTCTCCGGCGTGCCGGTCGATGCGAATATTGGTGTCAGCAAACCATTTTGTCAATCTCTCATCGCAATTGGTCTTGAAAAGCTGATGGCTCACAGCCATAATTATTATGGTACTGTGGGAATTGAAATGAATACTAATTGGAATAGGTCGTCGTCTTTGATTGTAGACCGTGTGTTTGTGTGTTTGCTGCTCGCCGTATATTTTTTAGCAAAGTGGGTCGTTTGTATTCATTGGCGATGATTATCGGCAATGGCAGTATATTGGTGGATTTAGGCGAGCCGTATGGGGGCGGTGTTTACAAAACTCGTCGTGCGTATTCGAACATCTTGGGTTCCCACGAACCACCATTATTAGATAACAAAATGGCGTACTCTAACGTAGGACTACCCGAACGTTCGATGACATGCGACGTGCATGGTCTACGGTGATCGCAGATATTGTGTACAAGCCAGAGTGATGTTTTGTTTACTGTGTAAGATTAAGATATGTAGGCCTACCTGTAAATCTTCATAGGTTTATTGTCATTCAGTTACTTTGCGACATTGATCATAATTAAACCATCTAGGTTCAAGAATCATTGATTTATTTTATTATTATATATTTCTGGTAATGAACCCAAGGATGCCTCATAAGTGAACTTAATCACTGTAGCTCTCAAGCCTGAGGAAACCTGTAGATAAGGGTGCTTGCCATGTGAACCAGAAACACCGGGGTAAACCCCTACTCTTCCACGATAAGTGTTCTGGGTTCTTTTACGTGCACTACCTGTCCTGGTACACGGGACCTACGGCTTAATGTCCCATCCGAAGGACAAAGCAATTATGGTAAAGTATCTTGCTCAAGGACACAAGTGCCGCGACCGGGATTCGAACCCACACACTGCTGCCAACAACACCAGAACTATTTATTTATTTAGGCTTTAAAAACATCAACACACAAAGTATCCAAAAATACAAACGGGTATAAAATTACGAACACCGATGGGACATAATCATTAAAATACAAAGAACAAACAGGAGCTTAGGCTATAGGGATTGCCCAAAAGCGAACCAAATCACTATCCAAAAGAGCAATCCCTTAAAATAAAAAAATTAAGACATACAAACATTGAGCATTAGGGAAACATTTCCTTTTTTAAGGATTGAGGGCTTCTGTCAAAGCCTGATATTTACCAACAAGTTTTCTTTTTCAAGACTTGTTGTATTGATTATGAAAGAATAGTAAAACCATACTTTAACGTTTCGTGTTTGTGACATATTGTGTTAGTCTGCACGCAAGATGTTGTTCGCAAGGTCCGTGTTGCTTGCCGTCCTTGTTGAATAGCGCCATCAAGTGGTGAGCTTGTATCATTAAGTCGGAACCGCCACTGTCCAAGTTATCTATGTCCGTCGACCATAGGGGAGTATGGAAACCAGCCAACACACCCTCAAATCAAAGTCAACCTTTACAAAGCCGACCATTATAAGCTTGTCTATTTTAGGAAAAAAGCTCACCATCCGCCTCCAACCATTCAGGGGCTATGGAGAAGCAAATCACCTAAAAACACGAGGGCTTCCTGAACCGTGATTAAGGGTAAAGATCTGTAGATCTGTAGCTCTCTGTAAATCAGAGTTCACCCATCGCTCTATTCGCCTGACGCCTGACGCCTGACAGGGCGCCCCCATAATTATTTAGAAAATTGTGCAAATTGAATACTCGCAAGAGGGCGTACGACGTACTCTCGCACTCGGACCTGAAGTATGCTCTTGAATTGTAATGTTAGGGTTGTCTTACATTGTTCTTGTAGCGACCCATATGAATGTTTCAGCTGATTTCGTTAAAACCAAAATTCAGAAATGATCACTAACGAGTCATTCATTTTATTGTACAAAAGCTTCTCGTCAAAACCAAGCACTGATTGAAGACATTGTTCCCTATTTCATCCAGCCATTGTTTTATAATCAATGTCAATAATTCTCATAAATGTTATGGTGTACAGTATTATGTGGCGTTTTAAGGGTATGCATCATGGAGTGTGAATGCATTATCAGGGTTCACCATACAGCGCATTCATTATTTCACTAATTGAACATCTGGAAAATACGTTCAGACAACAACGACAACAGGGAAAATAGCAGACACAAAGAGAAGAGTTTGTCTCATTTTTCTTGCCTCCCGGTCCAGACAACAGCAACAACAGGGAAAATAGCAGACACAAAGAGAAGAGTTTGTCTCATTTTTCTTGCCTCCCTGTCCAGACAACAGTAACAACAGGGAAAATAGCAGACACAAAGAGAAGAGTTTGTCTCATTTCTCTTGCCTCCCTCCAACAGCAACAACAGGGAAAATAGCAGACACAAAGAGAAGAGTTTGTCTCAGTTACATTTATCTTGCCTCCCTCTCCAGACAACAGGGAAAATAGCAGACACAAAGAGAAGAGTTTGTCTCATTTATCTTGCCTCCTTCTTAAACTTATATAAAGGTATACACTGCGCTGCATCATCCTATTGCTTGGTTGAACCTCCACTTTAAAGATGTAGATGTAAGATGTAGGATCCGTGCTCCTGTGATTTCTGGGTACAAAAAATCAATTGATTCCAGCAAACGAAATTTAGAAGAGCATGTTATTTCCGAACAAATTAAATTAATAAATCACGTTTTGACCTCTTGTGGATGGCTACAAAAATGTTGTTTTTGAAACGATTAAGCTGGCCAACCGTCCTACATGAAAATGTGTCCGACGGCCATCCCCTCTGCTGTTGTACCCAGAAGTCAGCTAGCGATTACAACGACATTCTGTATGTATTTTTTGTCTCTGTGACGCAAGCTACCCGGCTGAATTTGAGCAGACTGCGCGCGGAGTTTATTTTAAAATTTTATCGCGCTCCACACAAAAATGCTTTTTTTTAAATCAATTAGGCCTACTGTGTTATTTTTCGTTGATGGATTTGTTTCGTTCGATATCTCATGTGAAAGTCAATAACTTTGGTCAGCCTCCAAAAATAGCAATTCAACATTTGGATTCCCTTTTCAATGTAAAATATTGTCTTGACCACGGACCATAATATATGTAACTGCCTGGTGTTTTTCAAACAATAATTATGAAAAAAATATCTGCTAATGTTAAACAATTTGAATATTCAAAAAGAAAAAAAAAACCGACAGAACGTGTTATCCTATCTCACAGACAGCAGAAAAGCTTGAGCAACAAATGGGTCAAGTCTTTTCGAACGTAAAAATAGTTATCAGCATTATACTTCAAACAATCACATAGACACTAAGGACTAATATTATTATCCACTGAAATTGATTTCTTCGAATAACCAATGTTGTAACACAAGATGCAAACATGATTCTTCCATCCAGGGTTTTTTTTTTTTTTTTTTTTTTTGGTCTACATCATGCAAATGCAAGTCAACAATTTGGGTCTTGGGATATGACATGTACCGACTCCTTACCGTCAAGCACGGAGCGGGCCGCGTGATTTCACCTGCTCCGGAAGCCGTTCTCTGATGAGAAATCCCCCCTATGCCCTGGGCGCTGTTCCTACGACGAAGGCTTAATTCCAGCTCATCATGAAAGAATAATTGCCGATGGGTCGGAGAATGGATATTTTCTCTTTTTGATAAATCTCAATCTGTTTGGGGGGAAATTAGGGCTGAGTGCAAGAGAAACATTGGCAGTTTAGGGGGTCTGAGCAATTTGCGTACGGGTTATTTCTCATTGACAAATAGACCAGTAGTGACAATGCGACACCGTAAGTTGAAATGTAAACTGCTCGAAACAACAACTACATGTATTGACATCATTTCTACTGCAAAATGCCTTCTCAAGTTACTGCTAAAATAATGGGAGTTTTCTTACACTGTTATTAGAATACATATAAACAGATCAATTGGAATTTCTATCCATTGAAAGCAATAATGATTGGGAGGGGCGTGGTTTGTGTGTATGCGAAGGGGTGCATTTGTTAGGCAAATACATTCTCGGTTATACACCGGCTGGTCCTGCACAGGATGGTTGGACGTCCGCTTATTTCGAACTGTGTGGGCTTATTCAGGGGCAACGAGGAAAGCATTCACTCCTACCAAATATTATGTATGAGATTATGTACATTAGTTTTATTGCATCAATATCATTCATTAAACCTTACATTCAGTTACGAGAGGGCGCAAGTTTAAAAGCAGGAAATACTTTTTGGTAATTACTCCAAAAATAAATGACCTTTTTACAAAAACTTACTTGGTCTGGAGGAGAGACGTTGACAGTATAAAACATTGTGAGAAACGACTTCCTTTGAAGTAACGTACCTTTGAAAAAGAGGTAATTTCTCACCAAATAGTTTAAATTTGAGAAAGGCTTCAGGCATGAGGATTTTTCACGTAATGGAAAACATGCAGTTTTAGCTTTTTTGGATCCTTCTGTGTGGAAGTAACCGTTCCAGATTTTTGCCGATATCTCAAGAACGCTTACATTTTTTGAAACAAAATTTTCAGCGGTTAGTTTTATGGTATTTATCTACAATAATATAGGATTGAAACAATCGTCCGGTTCCAAATACCAAAGGTATACCTTGCCTTTAAATAGTTTTGTCTGTACCCTGTCTCCGAAATAACAATAATGGATACTTGTTATCATCATACAAGTCAGGGATCAGACTATTTGCCCAAAATTTAGCACAAATGTTTTTGCTCAGAAAATGCTTACTTGCCCATGGCTCTAAATACCACGTCGTGCGTATTGTTTGAGTGGGTGGGTGCCCGCTTTCCGCTTTACGGCTGGCAGTGAAATTTATTACGCAGATTTAATTTGTACCAAAATTATCAACAAATTTAGGATCGCCTCGTTGAAAATGTTGACCGTGTAGGGCAACAACTGTTTGCTTTACAAATAGGACCTACATATTGCTTTTGTTTAATGTTGAAAGAAAACAAAAAAAAGAGAAGAAAATGGGTTGTTTTGCGCCCTCTTGTGTTAAGTATAAGGCCTGTTCTATTGGTCTGTTGAAAAACATTGTACTTTAAACATTTCCTTTTGTTAATAATCGATATTGCACTTTAAATATACAAATTCAGTGACGAAACTTATCTAAATAAATGAACTGTGTGCGCCCTCTGTCGGCCAAAATGGAAGATCCAGGGCCTTGACTAATGGAGAAACTAAAACGAGAAACACGCAAAGACCTACATAGTGTACATTTAATACAAACAGACCATAAGCACACATTTCATGCCTATGAAAACGCTACTTTTTCGAAGAAATGAAACTATCCCAATGTTTTGCGAATTTTCTGAGATAATAGTTTGTTTTTGTTCAAGGACTGATAAAGTACAGCATTTGTATTTTTTTTTTTTTTTTTAGCAAAATCGCCTCTTTTGGTAATAAGCCTATGCACCAAACAACTACTTCAAGAACGCCAGGGTCAAAAACTGACCTGGTTCAGCTCTGCTCGCAGACAGAAGAATACAGGTCATGTGACCCACATTCGGTTTGCACTGAAAAATCTTTTACTTGGAGTTTTAAACAGTTGTTTCAATAATCAAAATGATTTATTGTCTCATCACTCAGTATGATTTATTGTTGAAAATGGCGGCAGCGGTGGGATTAAGCCTAGAGTTTCAAGAACAGTATTAATAGGCTCTGTAGAGAATCCTCCCAGACTGTGAAGCAGCAAGTTCACGTCTCTTCTCTGTTTTGGACCGATAAGCTCCCGGTGGTAGGGCTGGAATGATGCCAAGGCTTTCAAGGGTAGTAACAGGTCCCACAGTTTCTTAGAAATCTGATGGCTCTGTGCTAGCACATACCTAAGCTGTAATAAGGTTTCTTATGGTGGCAGCGGTGGGATTGATGCTTGAGCTTGAAACATTACGATTGAGCCCCGCGTCATTCTAAACACGTAGTCTGTCCATATTGCCTCTCTGTCAGAGACTTAGCTGGTATGGCCTTCCGATGGTAGCAGCGGTGGGATTCATACTGGAGTTTGAAGGATAGTAACAGGCTCCACAGAATCCAGGATATGTGGCGGCATACGTACATCCAGGTGCAGGTAGACCCATACTCCTGTTTGAAAAACCAGAACAGAGCTTCATAAATTTTTTTTTTTTTCAAAATCTTAAATCATAACATTTGTAACCATGTTCCGCTTTCTGAAATGTACGACGGATTCACGATCATAATACCGGCACCTGACTAAAAGTCAATATCAAACCAACATCGGGGACAAACCATACACAGGCGGCACATAATCAACCCATAATCAACCCATGGACCTGTCAATATCCTTGAGCAATGCTCCCTGATTTGTTAATTTTTCTTTTAACGAATTAATGAGCCACCTCCTTGTTAGATTCGTTATTACAGTGCCACCCCACGTCTGTTTCAGGTTTTACTTTAAAGGCATTGCATACGTTTGGTAATGACTCTGAAAATTTATGGCAATAAAAACTTACTTGGTAAGAAGTACAGCAGCTTTGGACAGTATAATGCATTTTGAGAAACGTTTCACTTTGAAAGTACTGCGGTTATGAAAAAATATATCAGTTTTCATCCCCAAAAATTTGAATCTGAGAAGCGTTATGGCCGTAACGCTTCTCAGAATGTGTATTGCTATGACGGATACTTCTTCATCGTGAACACAACCGCTCCAGATTTTTGGCAATATCTCAAAAACGCTGCCACCTTTTGAAATGAAATTTTCACAGGTTAGTTTTATGGTATATATCTACAATTAGATAGGTTTGAAACAAACACTAGGCTCCAACTACCAAACGTATGCATCTCCTTTAAGACTGTAATGTTCGTTCCTGACTTTGTCTTAAGTAACACTAAGCTATAATACGTCTTGATATATTTTTTGATAATTGATATGTTTTAACATGAATTTCGACGTATCAGCACTAACTTGTGTGGTCTGTTACTGATTAAATAAAAAATAATTTATTTGACGTGTAATTGGTAGTAAGAGTATATCAACAAAATTGAACATCGAACAGCATGTTTTTACAAATTGTTGAAAAATGAATGACGTAATGAAGTGAATAGCACAAGCGAATTTCATAAAGTCAGTCAAGCTGTTGTTTTCATAGAATGACGTCGTCGGGTAGAAATACAAATTTTAAATAAATAAAGATAAAACGTATGGTGGCCGCAAAAGCTCGTCAGACGTCAAGAAAATCCGGATTTTTGTCCAGGTAACTCTGCTGATAGTAGAAAATTCACCGAGAGAAAAATCGGATGTATTTTATAAGGCCCGATGTCATTACTAGGCAACCATTGAAACGCAATGAGACAAATAATCAACCGATGGAATATTTAACGTAATTTTTGAGCAAAATGACAATATTTTGTGAGGGTCTAAATTGTAATGACACAAAACACAAA
The DNA here is from genome assembly GCA_911728455.2 of Marthasterias glacialis. NCBI lineage: Eukaryota > Metazoa > Echinodermata > Asteroidea > Forcipulatida > Asteriidae > Marthasterias > Marthasterias glacialis. The sequence goes on along the minus strand of OU452229.1, from coordinate 23,088,768 downwards.
AATAAACCCTTTTGCATCCGTCACGTTAGCAGTTTTTCAAATAGTTGTAATTTTTTTGAGTACCTAAAACCACAAAAAAAAATGTTTCAAAATGTGAATGGACACGTTGAATTATACTGAAAATAACTTGAGTTGGTTCATTTGATGGTTTAAAACATTTTTTAAAAATCATTCTTAAATTTCCATCAAAAATGGACGGACAATTTACCTGCCTTTTCCGGCCACTTATTGAAGGAAATTTGTGAGTAACTAAAACAATAATAGTTCTACTCAAACTAGTTTTAGTATAAGCACGCATTTCCATTCACATGTTGAAACACTTATTGTAGGATTCAGGTGTATAAAAGAAAGTTACAACCATTGAAAAAAACTGCTAACGTAACGGTAGATAAGTGGTACATGCAATAAATTGTGTTTTCTGCCTTTTACTGGTCAAAACAACGGTTTGCGCAAATCAACCTTTAAGTTCGTGGAGTAGAACAACTTCTCAAATGGGACCCGAATAAGATCAAGATTAAAAGGAAGTCAAATAAAGTAAAATGTGACAACCTTTGCAATTTTTAGTTATATCTCAACCCATCGTGTGGAGTATCGTTTAAAAGACAAAAACCAATTTATTTATCATTGACTTTTATTTAGTAGTTAACAATGCTATTAAACGCACTTTCAAAAAACTGCTAACATTAACTCGTTTTGAATGGATAGCTTACAAACTCAATTAGAAACGGCAGTTCAGGGAACGAATTCATCTGTTTACTGGCGGTTTACAAACCTTTCTATCAATCTAAATTGTCCGTACCTAGATTATGATAAAATCATGCACAAAAAAGCAATAATAATAAAAAACAATAATTGAAATAAAATAAACAAAAGTACTGAATTTGTGCCATCGTTCACTGATTGACTCGATTTTATTTGTGGGTATGGTCAGAATTTTTTTTACCTGTATTGCTGATCGAGCTGAGCCTTCTCTATCCTCTTATCCTTAGCACGGCGGTTCTGAAACCAAATCTTGATTTGTGTCTCGGTGAGATTGAGAAGGTCCGCTAACTCCACCCGCCGCATCCTAGTGATGTACTCCGTACGGTGGTATTCCATCTCAAGTTTGAGGGTCTGGTCGCTTGTGAAGGTGGTCCTTTGTCGCCGTTGCCTTGTCTCCTTCCGTCTTCTGCGGCTGACTGATTTTTGAAATAATGAGAAAACAACCGTCAGTGTTATTGTACTAAAAAATAAATTATAATCCCATTGTTTACAAGGGCGTTGATTGGTGGGGGATGGGGGGACATGCCTCCCCCCCCCACTTTTTAGAGAGGGGGATATAATATCAAATTTCCCCCACTTTTTGCCCCCCCCCCCCCAATAAAAAGCAACAATATACAGCATTTTGGGGAAAGTGAACGTGAGTGGTTTTGGGTTTTTCATACATTTTTCTTCAAAGAACTGATAACGTTCGAATGGTAATGGGTGAAATGATTTTGTGTTTATTAAACATTGCCCTGTCGGCGGCGCATACAAAGATAGACCACGCGCGGAATGCTATGGGCCTATTTCCGGCCAAGCTTTTTCCGATTTTCCGAGGCTTGCACGCGCACGCCCCCCCCCCCCCATTTTCGGTAGCGATTGACGCCCTTGAGTGTTTGTTTGTTTGTTTTTTAAGTTGGCACTGCTGTTAATCTTCATGATACATATTTTGATCTGGAATGCTGATATCTCAGAGAAAATTGTTTCTGAATTGAATTCAAAGATTGTTTTGCAAGGCGAGACAGGACTATTTACATTCCCTTAGAAAAATTAAACATTTTTAACCGTTGCACGTCTTTTTGGGGGTTGGTGAAAACGTTGGCATTTATGCCAATGAAATTTTGAAAATGAAATAACTAGGATGAAGTGCTTTCCCTAAGAATCCAATAATTATTGACCCATCCATTGAACGGAATTTCTTTGAATAAAGAGGACGCTATTTGCGGAAACATGTCCTTTTAAATATTGTACAGCACATGGGAGAGTTTGTTCAATGTATCTGCATTTCGTTTTTAATTTACTAGAATATTAGAGATAAATCCCCAGCTCAACATTGGTAAACTGGCAGTAAGTGCTTCCATTCTTTGCACAAAACAAGATATTTGTAATAAAACCAATCTTTGAAAATTTCAGTTCATTTCGTCTTTTCATTTACGAGAAAACGGTAAAAATGCATTCAGCATTTTTGTCCTCATTCTTAGGCAGAATTTTTGTATCACGAGAAGAAATTTAATATGTCGATCTTGTTTAATTAATTATTAAAGAATGATGGCACTTTAGGCAGAAACATTTCAAGGAAACTTTTCTTCCATCATTATCTTTATACCATGTAAGGTATATTTAAATCTGTGAATATTTACGTTTTTCTTTCTTACCAATTTTGAGCTGGGGCTTTAGGAGTTTTGACAGTCAAAGGTTGAATATTGCGGGCTTATTTATAATTAACGAATAGGCATGTAGACGTGTAATTTAAAACAGCACAATAAATTCATCTGGATTGTACGCCTGCATACTTACATAGACTATTTGACGATCCAAATGATAACGTTGGCGATCTATTACAGTTTAAAGACGAAATGCCAGATGTGAGTTCTCCATACCGCAGTGTGGCGGCATTTGAGGCAACGGCTGCCGTGGCAGAGTCTATAAGCTTGGAGTACACGTGGAAACTACTGGTATGAGTATGGAGTGAAGATGGCGGCAGGGCACTGTCTAAAATCCCCCTGCTGGCTTCAGGAGCGGTCGGCTCACGTTTGACCGGACTCTCGCAGCCACCGGGAGAAACCAACGATTTGAAGGCCGATAAACGCGGCTCTACACCCAGCGAAATGTTCGTGCCGATCAGCAGCGGGGACGGCGAGCTCGGAGACCCGGGAGATTTCGATTTCTTCTCCCCATCGCAAATGGATAGATTCGCCATATTCTAATATTATAGTAATACAAAAAAAAAAACCAAATACTTCTGCTGAAACCGTTCACCGGGGACTAAACCGTAAAAATAAAACCGTTGCGGAGTTTGTGACCTCCTTGATGTATTGAAGTCTTGCAGTCCTCTTGCTCGCCGAACACATGAGTGAAAATCTGTTTGACAATATGTAATAACTCCGTGAAATTTGTTTCTCTCGCCTCTCCGCCCCGCCCACCATTTTCACAGCCGTGTTAGTCTCGGCACAAGTTGTGGGTCGCGAGCTCACCGGCTTATTTTAATGCCTCACAAATTGCTTCATTGAACTATTAGCATACAGTCAATAACAATACGCCAGACGAGCGGTGATGATTGACGGTGCGTCGCGCGCCAACTCGCTCCCCCATTGGTGCAAAGTGCATCCGGCACGCGTGGCTAATTTGCATATGAAAGGAATGGCAGGTGTCTTTTTTTTCATGGCTAAATGGCGTTTTCGGTTGCGAGGGGGGGGGGGGGGGGGTTGTTTTCATAGTCATTTCACTTGTGTAAGTACGGGGGCGAGAAACGATGAGTTATTTCGCCCGTGCTTGATTCACCGGAAGTGCTTAGGCCGATAAATGCATGAGGCCATCTACCTTATAAAAGAGATAAAAACACAGAAATAAAATTAGTAAATTGAAACCGTAAACTGTGCAAATGAGCCTCATTACTTGGGCCATGAATAATGAAACACAGAAAGGGAGTCCTTGTGATTGGTTATTGGTTATAGAGATTGTTACATTAAGACATTATGAAAGCCTGATAGATGTTTGCTGGAATAAATCTGTCTACATCCGTCGACATTTCTCCTCCTCCCCCTTCTGGGCACGAGGTTCAGCTCCGCAGTGACATTCTCGAAAGAAAAAAAAATAGTCGCAAGAAGCTGGTTTATCCTTCGTCATTGCGGTGTATGGAATCACTGATAATGTCCCATTCAGCTATTGACAAATTGAAATAGCTTGAAGACATAGCATTAGACAGCTCGATTTGTTTTCTGACTGGGTGAGTTTCAATAAAAGACGCTTGTACTATATCGACCGACAGGAAACCGCGGATGCTGCGCCGGTGATGTTGCGAGCTAGCGGGGAGCGCGAGTTGCAGTGAACGGTACAGTCATGCCCGCAGTGCCTGGCCAAAGAACGCTATAAAGTACGCTCGCTTTGCTGGCTATCAGCAGGCCGGGGCTGCGCCAGGTGTTTTTCCGTCGTTCGCGCCTGAAATTCCCCGTCCATCAGCCCGAGAGGAGGAAACGAGAGGTAATTTCATTACAGACCAATAAAATAAAGGCATCGATTTTCTTAAATTTTCGCTCTCCCTCCATTATATGGCTCAACTGTACGGTTAAGAGCATAAGCGGATGGCCCTCCAGGCAGTAAATTAGTATTGGAGAATATGTATAATCGTAAATTGCCTCAGAAACGTCTCTGGAGCAAAATGAAAAGAGAGAAATCTCATCATTTGAAACGGTGCACCCTGGATATTGGCCCATCGCTCAAAATAATGCGAACCTTTTTTCAGGTAAAGAAATGGCGGTATTAATTTGTGTTGATTTACATCCTCTGTGCGGTATTATTATCAAGGGTATAATACACAGTAGGTGTAGACTAGAAATAAATGTACAAATAGTTTCATCGAAAGCCTTAAAAGCTTCAAAATGGAAGAGAAAATCACAGAACCAGACACACTGAGAAGATGTCTGCGTTAGACTTTGTTATTTTTTGAAGATCTTTACCAACCAGTTACTGACCCCGACGAGTCACTGTGTCTTGGTTGTTTTTTTATTGCACTCAAGAAATTGCCGTACGAGCGTGAGACGCACGTGTGGAGGGTTATAGTGCCAGAGCGAGCAAGGCAACGCTGTTTGGGGCCCGTGGGCGGGGATGGGGGCAGGGGGAGGATCCCAATGGATTTTGTTCATAAAGTTACACTTCTATGCTAACTTTTCACGAAGATAAGGTGCAGCATTGCCAGGAAAAACCGCTGCTTCTGCTTTTAGTCTCTTTTGAAACGAGATGCCCTGGTATTAAAAATGACCAACAATCTGTGCCGTTTTGTTTTTCATTATCCTAGACCTTTTTCCACTTTCGTATTTCTTTTATGGTTCTTAGCTTTCTTTGGATTGTTCGTTAATGTATATAATATGATTTGTGTCTGTTTTTGTCGTTGTTTTAAAATACTTTTTATTATTTACAATGCTTAAATTATGTTTATAAGGTTTTAATCACTGCCCCTTGAAAAACAGCCCTATAGGCTGAATGGGTTTACCGTGTGTAAATAAGAGTAAGTAAATAAATAAGTAAATTTGAATTATTAAAGACAAATTGCAGCATTTGCAATTTTTATTAAAGCTGCAGCATCTTTGCGTTTACTCTCTTTGAATCAAGATAAAGTACTGAATTCTGTTTTGTTTAAACTCTTGTGTCTGGTGTGCTTTATTATATGAATGTATGTGCACAAATGCATTGTGCACATTCTGGTTCCTCCAAAATGGACTAACTAAAATGATAACTATAACCTTTTCGCGGTGAAATCATTTTTGTTATTTCAAATTATTTCTCAAATTTAAATCAATGTTTACCAATTTATAAAACAGTCCGAGCCCCATCTCTTAAAACAATAAGCAATGAAACCTTTCCCTCAATATCATAGATAACATTGAGAGTTTTTTTTTAAAGGTCCATAGAGATGTAGGTTTAACGCAGTCATTAATCAAAATCAAGCATTAATGCAAGTTGACAAATAATCAATTAACACCCGTTAATCATTGGGCTTCTCACAGCTGTTAAAAACAAACCATCGAATTATACAAAGCGTTGGTCCATGCATGTAGTATCTTCCTCCCGTGGTGTGCGCTTTGTATACGTCCGAGGGCTAAGTTCATAATGAGTGGGGGTAATTAATATGAGTTAAGCTAAGACCCAATCTGTCAAGTCGAGAACGTCAATAATCATTATAGTTGGGAGCTACCATTGCGGTTCGCGGTCGATAGTAGTGGCGTTACTGGACACTCTACTCTACCGATTGCTCTGCGTAAGTCAGTGCCGATGACAGCACTGTGACCGACCTCCATTTCTGTGACCACCTGAGTGATGGTGGTGGGCGTCCTAACCACAGAAGCCCCCACCCCAACCCCGACACACACATGCTTGTAGACCCCGCAAACCGAAATGTTCTCCCATTGTTCGGACTCCCATACTGTTTGGACTTTGATTTTTTTTTAGCGACGTCCCCACTGGTTTTGTGCAAAAAAATTGAACCGAGGACGTCCTGGGTCCGTTCATGTCACCACCCGGACCCATGTGGTTAAAGGTATACAGGATTTGTATTCATCCAACAATTTTATTATCAGTCTGAAAGCTTACTGAGTATAAAGTTCATATTATCAGTACCGATCTTCCATAGAAATATTTCTCTCTGAAATGCTGTCAGAGTCGAGAAAATAGAATTTGAAGACCCCGATTTAAATTTCAATTGTAACGATGTGTTTACATGCTAAAACGTGTGCATTGTTTTTAACTATTTTTTCTCCTCACTCTGACGACGGATTGAGCCCAAATTTCACATTTTTTTAAATTCATGTACATGTATAAATGATTGAATCACACAAAGCAAGAACACTGCACTATCAGCTTTACCAATCCTATCTTTTACCAAAGTCCTTGTTCATTAGGCATGCTCACCAGTTCAAGGACAAGCCACTGCAATCTTTTTGTTTGGCAAAATATTGTTTTTTAGATTAGGGTACCATCCATACAAGCTGAAAGGAAAGTATAATGTGTTCGTTTCCATGGCCCTAAAATTCGTTAAATAAGCAGAATTGCTAATCAGCCAACATTAGCAGGGAACCATTCAGACATACAATGCAATAGGAAATCGTTCTTCACTGTAGTGCTAAACAAAAGTTGTCCATAATTGTACTGATTTTTTTTAATGAAATTGAGTAGCCCTGGTCAACTTGAAAATATGTATGAAACAACCTTCACTTCTGAGTCAATTTTTGTTCCTGTTAATTACTATTAGAATAGAACTTGAGTTTTGCTGTTCATAGTACGCAGGCTACAGCAGGACGGCTTCCTCTGATGTGTGTGAACAGCTTCATACAACGATGGTGAAAGTCTCTTAAAATTAAGCTACTAGGTTTTTGCTTGCCAATTCAAAACGTAACACCATTGAATTATAAACAATTGTTTGCAATATGTGGACTAAAAAAGCTGAAATAAGTATGACTATAGAGTGACACATTGTCAACGATCAGGACAAAGTAGTATACGATAAAGCGAAACAAACTCTTCTCTCGTCCTGCCCCCTCCAAACTGGCAGATCACTGCCCGAGTCAATGCTTAATTCCTCGTGTCATGAATTGAAATCAGTCCCGCCCGTTAGCCGATACTAATTCGATTATTACGGGAGGGGCGTAAAGAAGAAGGCAGCATGAAAGACAGGGGAAAAAACCCATTAACCCACAGATTGATGAGAGGCAATTTGACCGGGAATCAACTGTCACGTTGTTGTGGCACAGCCACTGCGAGGACGTCCCGGTGTTTGCTTCACAACGCGTAGGCCATAGATGAATGAACAATATGAAACACGCATCATGAACATTAAACTGCCAAAAGTGAAGAGACTTCTTGTTTTCTTTTTATTGATATTTAGTGGTGGGTATTGTACTTGTGTCTGAGCTTACTCGAAGTTACCCGATTCATTCATAGACCAAACTAGAATTCAGTCATGAAGAAGCTGAGTTTATTATTTTTTTTAAATGTCATGTCTGACAGATTCCATTACGTCATGTCCAATGTCAGTAAAACCAGGCTAAACAACGCACATTTGCGATTTCAGCGGTTTGATGTGCTGATGTCGCATGCTGTTTCGATCTCTAGTTTGATGTGCTTATTCAGACAATGGTTAGATGTATCTTCATTGTTGGTTTCCCAAGCCATAAAACAACCCCTTCCCCGCCCCGTATGAGCTACAAAGGTTTGTTATGACTCGACACAAAATATTCAGAAACAGAGAGAGGGCGCTATTACTTTGAGCAAGTGTTTTAGACTGGTCCCTTAATGGACTGAAATAAATAAAGCAAATAGTGTGAGTGAAGTCCAAATGTCAAACTGCCCTTGGTCTGCGTTACAAACACTATTTCAGTACTGAGTTACGTCGAGCAATAAAGATGGCACAAAATCAACTCCCAAGTAATATGAAAGTCGTGGAAAAAGACGATTTGGATGATGAGCTGACAAAAGCCGGGAGCAAGCCCGTTGTTGTCGATTTCACTGCTTCTTGGTAATGTATTTTAAAGAAATTTAAAACATGTTTGTGTGTAGTGTGTTGTACCGGTGTGTGTGTGTGTGTTGTGACATGTGTGAGTGTGCATCTTAGAAAAAAACTACCTTAAAAAAACTTAAAGTCTTTTATTTTGTTAGTACTATTAATTAGTTACAAATACAACTACAACAAGTTACAATACAAGTGTTATGACGGCTAAAATGCTGTATCCAGCTGTCACTTTATATCCATGGAATTTAAGTAAACTTTGATCCTTACCTATCTAGAAAAGGGTTGAAGAATATATCCAGCTAGGAACAGGCACTTTGAACAATTACAAAGTGTCGAAATCATGAAAAATAAGCCAATTTCACGTCTACATTGGGCTTGACAACGCTACTCGCTAAACGCCATTTTAATTCGTTTGGGCATATGAATGCGCGAAAGTTCCAGCCGCGCGATGAAATTTCCGCTTGATTTTTCTTTTTTTTAAGGTCAATAATTACCGTTTTTGCTACCAATTCTTTGAGAGGAATATTATAAAAGGGAAATAAAGCCAAACATCCATTAAACATTCTGAACAATCCCTTAGAAAGTGGCAGCCGGATATGGAAACTTTTCCGTCCTGGCAGTATTTTACTTTGAAATTAGTTCCATTTCTACATATAGTCTAGGACCAATCAACTGGACTTCCTCAGTATCCTTGACTTTTAAGCTCGGCCATACTTTGTGTGTCCCAAAATCACTTAGTTAGACAGTCATACAATGTAATTTAAAATCCGGGCACTTTACTTGCACATTAATCGTGTTGATGCTGTGGTGTACAAGTGGACAATCTACCAGATAGAGTTGATAATAAAATATGAAAATTTATTATTTAATACAGTGAGAATCCTTACTACTAATGTTTAAAGTTTTGTGAAAATATTAAATTATTCTTGAGAATATTTGTTGTGTACCTAAGTGCATGTATTTTATGTCACTTGTTCAGCCGTTACCATGCTAATGCACTTTCGTCCGGTTCCCTTCATACAAATAACACTGGTTAGTAATTTCCCTTTTGTAATGTGACAAGGAACCAGACTTGTCCCCTTGGACACCAGCATCGTCCACTACTGTAGGCCTTATTTTTGACTGCAAGAGGGCGCCCTTTGGGGGTAGATTGGGGGTCAAACAGAAATAGTGTGGTAAACCAGATGCATTTAGACTTGTAATAAAACAGTAAATATAACTTTTATGTTTTTTTTTGTATTTGACAGTTTTACAATGTAATCAGTGTAAGATATTTGCTTGGAAAATTTGCATTTTTTAATGTTTTGAAATACTTTTGAACTTTCAAAATTGAATTAGTATTGCGCCCTCTTGATGTCAGAAATATGACCTATTGTCATTTTCCTTTTTAATTAAACCAGACCTTTCAATTAAAAAATTATTATCAATTGGCATAGATACATTTTCTGTGGTCATCCTGAATTTATATAATATTTCCCAGTCAGTTTCTCCTGTGTATATTCTGTGTAAATCCCCTTAAAAACCTGTATCCATTCGTTGTGCATATCCCCGCTACTGCCGTTTACCAGGTTGTTTGCATCTTACCCCGGGGCTGATCCCTGGCTTATCGGTAGATACGGTTCGGCTTCTGGCTGGACCCCCCGAGCAATGTGGTTTGGCATTGCACAGAACCAACCACCAACAAAGGACTGGTTAGCTCAATTGGTTAGAGCGCTAGTACGGTATTCGAGAGGTCGCGGGTTCGAGTCCGGCATCAGCCAAATTTTCTTCGCTCATCCTTAATTTATATATAATATATATAAACATATATTAATTTTGTATCGTTTAATTGTTCCACTCTTTAATTCTTGTTTTAATAGGTGCGGACCATGTCAACGAATCGCTCCAGAATTTGTCAAGTTTGCTGCGATCTACCCAAAGGCACTATTTATTAAATGTGATGTCGATGATAACCCGGTAAGTAAACACCTAAGTTCCATGTAGGTTACAAGAGTGCCGAGTCGTTGTTCTATTGTGAGAAAAATGTTTTCTATTTGATTTAATATGAAAATCATATCATTTAAGAAAAAAACTTTTGAATCTGAGAGCACAGAAGATGCTTCTTTAACAGACATTGCCAAGAATTTGATTTGATTTCATGTAATTACATGTAAGATAAATGATACTTTCAAGTTATTGACATACATTTTACCCATGGCAGGATTGACACTTTGTTCTAGTAAGGGCAGGGCAGTTTTTCCTCAGTAGAGGGCACCTCTGAGAGGGAAACTTCTACTGGAACATTCCAAGGGGCACCAAGGCAATGACCAAGGGCAACGGAGGCAATTGTCTCCATTGCCTCCCAGAAGTATCTGGCCTGCATGATATGGATGTGGTTTTTTTTTATAAATTTAAGCTTGTTTGGCTTAGTAGGTATAGATTGGATCAGGTACATTTGTAGACAAAACCAGAAGTTGGGGATAATTTACTTGTCTATTTATTTATTTTTATTATTTTTTAAATTATTATTACTATTATTATTATTATTATTATTTTTTTTTTTTTGGGGGGGATGGTAATTAGAGAAGGGTAAATAGGCCTTATGCTTAAGTAAGAATTTCCTAAAGATTTCCACCAGGCTAAGTGTAATACTTCCGACGAGCCCTCTGGAAGTTATAGTAGCTCTACCAGGTCTCAAAATATCCAGTGGACCACTGATCTGAGTCCAGTAACTTAAACATTGGGCCAGTAAACCTCTCGACCAAACGAGTCCTGCAGTCTATTCTTTGTCTCCTCCAAGTACCAGGACAAACTTTTAAGGTTTGCTAGCTTATTCGTTAGGTCTAAATCTCAATCTATAGAGTTCAGCAAGTCTTGTTGAAAGTATTTCTGGTCCAGTGAAGGTCCTGGTATACAAAGCCTGTGGTCAACTGAATATTTCCTTGAAATTTGAACACTGCCTGCTGGATCAGTGCTAAAGTTAAGACCCGGTCAACGGAACGAGTGCCAAACATGCGCTGATTTCTTTTCATCTTTTGATTTCTTTTGTCCACGCAGAACTCCAGTTCCAAATATGGCATCACTGCCATGCCGACTTTTGTCTTTTTCCGTAGTAAGGCGAAGATCGATGAGTTCTGCGGTGCAAAGGTTGACAGCCTGAAGAGCAAGCTTGAGAAGTGGCTGAACACAAACGGAGAGCAGTCGGACGACAAACTCAAAGGAGGATATGTAAGTCAGAAGAGAACGACGATGATTTTGATTTTGATTTCCTGAATCTGAGTTGAAAAATAAAGTTATGGATTTTGTTTGAAAAGGCCCGTCAAGTGGTATCCTTGGGGAAAACTTTTTCCCCCGAATTGTTTTTTTTATCAGACACACCTGAAATTTCACGTGACGGTTATTATTATTGTTATTATTACACATTATTATTATTACACACAAGTATTCCATCGGAAATGGCCCACTTCAGGTTCAGTCATTATTAAGTTGCTAACGCCTGACTTGTTTACGATAATTTGTAATGTTATTTACTTGTGTTTCTCCAGATGGATCTATATCCCTTCATTGATAAGCGCTCAATGGAATGTTTAAATCAGAGCAACGAGCACGACTTGGAAGCTTGTCTGAGGAAAGAAGATGGTTACCTGGAATCAGATTGTGATGAACAGGTAGGAGCCGATTCATTTAACATCTCTTACAATATTTATGAAACAGCTGTGAAGGGTTGGTTGCAGTCAGATGTAGGGCAGTTCCACAGTTACTCCCGGTACATTGATCATGGATACTCGTGTTACATTGATCATGGATACTCGCGTTACATTGACTACAGATACTCATGTTACATTGACCTCACATACTTGCATTACATTGACCACAGTTACTCACGTTACATTGACCTCAGTTACTCACATCACATTGACGATAGTTTCTCATGTTACATTGACTGCAGGAACTCGATGTTACATTGACCTCAGATACTCATGTTACATTGACCTCAGATACTCATGTTCAATTGACCTTAGATACTCATGTTACATTGACCTCGGATACTCATGACCTCAGATATTCAAGTTACATTGACCTCAGATACTCATGTTCAATCGACCTTAGATACTCATGTTACATTGACTTCAGATACTCATGTTCAATTGACCTCAGATACTCATGACCTCAGATACTCATGTTACATTGACCTCAGATACTCATGTTCAATTGGCCTTAGATACTCACGTTACATTGACCGCTGACGACACAGTTTGTCCATCATGCAAAACAACCGCGGAAGATATTGAATGGTCAAACAGCAGGATAATAATAATTCTTTCTCAATTTGTTTTTCTTCCTAGCTTATTATCAATATAGGTTTCACACAGAACATCAAGTTACACTCATTGAAGATAAACGGACCTGAAGATGCTGTACCCAAGACGATCAAGATCTTCACCAACCAATTTCAGACGATAGACTTTGATTCTGCTGAAAGGATGCAACCAATACAAGAATTGGTGTAAGTGGAATGTGTTGCCTTGATTAAGATTTTATTTACTTCTTTGCTTAGCGGAAAGTTAATTATCGCTAATAATAGGCATTTATTAGACACTTCTAAGCCAATCGTCAAAGTGCCTTGAGGCTCTTTACCACCCCTGTTCACCGGCTTTAAGTAGTCCACCTAAAACCATCTCAACTCCTTAGGAGTATGCAGCACCGGCAGCCAAGATGGACGCACAGGTTGCTAATCAATTCACATCAACAATCTCTACCCTCGCAGGTACCCATTTACTCCTGGGTGAAGAGAAGCAATTACAGTCAAGTGTTTTGCCACGGGACAAAAATGTCACGACCAGGATTTGAACCCACTATCCAATGTCGCGGCCATCAGAACTTGAGTCCGTAATGCTAGACCGCTCAGCAATGATATTCTCTTACTGGTGTTGTAGCGTTTGAGATTTTTAAATTCTAAACCTTTCATTCTTGGTATTTTTTTTTTCCCACGATAGGCTGACAAAGGATGAGGTGGTTGAGGATGTAGCGATTCCGCTACGTTTCGTCAAATTCCAGAATGTTTCTTCTGTCACAGTAAGTATTTTCCTGTACGTCCTGCACATTATGTCGCGTCAGTGCAAAAAAATGTCATATCTCGATGTCTCACATGAAAACGCTCTATGCAAAAAAGAAAGAACTCATCCTGGTTATTTTAAGTGAGATACGATACTCGCATGTAATGTAAATGCTCTTTTAGGAGATATGTTTTTGCATTGACAAACGATTAGGAAGAGACGTGGACCCAATTTTATAGAACTTAAAAAAAAAAATTTTTGTATGGAAGTCGCCCAACACAAGGCACAAAGGCCACTCGAGGTGAGGGCTAAAAAAGAAAGAGAAAGGAAAAGAAAGCACAACAAAATTATGTTTACCAAAATAAGGTTACCAGCCAAAACACCATGTCACATGCACCAGCTGTGGCTGGTATCCTGCTTATTTGTGCTTAGCAGAAAATGTTTAAGCAGTATTTTCTGCGTAAGCAGAGCTATGAAATTGGGCACAGGTTGCGGGGCTTGTTTTTGAAAATGATACTTCGGTCTTAGGGTTCCAACTGCCTCTAGCTGCCGGGCAATCTCGGTATCTAGTTGGTAAGACATCTGCTCTAGAATGGCAAAGGTTGTGGGTTCGAATCCCACCCGAGGAATATGCCTGTGAATTTGAATTCTTTTAAGCAGTAAAGTACTGAGTATACAGTGCTTAACACACATCGGTGTATGGATAAAACAAAAATAATATTCTTTATCCCCAATGCAAAAATTTACGTCTATTATGAAGTATTTTCCTGTTACCATTTACATTAGGAGGAGACATAGTTGCAGGGCTTTTTCTTAAGCAAATTGAGTTAATACTTTTGTTTTTATTCATTCATTTATTTTTTTGTATTTATGTCATTTCCCTTGAGAATTAGTAAAGACAGTACATGGACAATAACAAATAAAAAATTACGTTACATTGAAATAATAGACTCTGTTAAAGTGCACATTTTGTTCCCTTCCCGCATTGGAGGAATGTATGTGGGAATCAAAGGTTCATGAAAATAGTTGAACACCTGTGCGACTTACACGATCTATAAATAATAGAGAGAGCCGTGTTAGACTAACAGATGAAATGTACAAACTTAGTGATATCACTTAAAGACTAACTAATAGTGAAAAACTGCATGAGCTTTCATAGCAACAACTACTTCGTCAGTTGCAATGAAGGGGACAAGCTTAGTACAATCTATATAAAGTTCAAGAAGGTTCCAGGTGAGTGAGTTCAATGAACAGGAACAAAGGTAGGCTGGTGCATCATCTGTCCCACTACCAGGAATGATGTACCAGCCAACCTATCACTAAGTTCTACGATCTATAAAAATAAACTTTATGAAAAGTTATACTTTTGCCATGTGCTTTCCTAATAGTTATATGTGAAGGACAACCAGGGTGGAGGAGATGTAACTCAGATTAGCCAGCTAGCCTTCATTGGGATGCCAGTCAACACAACCAACATGGGAGAATTTAAAAGGGTAAAGTAACGTGTCATGGCCATACGTCTTGGCTCTGATTGCTGTTAGGGAAAGATAGGCGCTTATGGTAGCAGATAAATCCATGCTTAGCGGAAGCATATTTCACAAGTTAAGAAGGAATATTTAGGTGTGTGTAATTGACATTATTAAGCAATCTTTGCTTACACGGCTAGCGCAGAAATCAGGTGCTTGCCCTGTAAGCTAAGAATGGTGACCGTAAGCGCAGAATTCCGCAGTAAGCAGAGCCATGAAATTTGACCCTGGTGGCAGCTTTGATGCTGTATAAGCATAGAGATTAAAAGAAGGAAGCTTATTGGCTTAAACCCTGTGTTTCTTATATAGGATTTGAGGCATTGCATGGTGAGGTATCAATGTATATTTGGTTTGCGGTAACACCATGTGATTATAGCTACTTTGCTATATACAGTAGATTGTTCTTGTGAGAACTTGTCTTGCTATTATTCTACAACCGCGGAGTAGATTTCGGAATTCGGGAGACAGCGTAGTTCTGAAAAGAACTGTCCTGCTTTTTAAGTACAACCTGGGGGTAGGAAATCGGCTAGGACTGCTACTGTACGTACTACTTTTTCGCTTAGTGGATTGGGGGGACCTCTCGGATAACTTCACTACTACGGAGTGAGTTTGGTCTCAACGTTTCGACTAGCCTGCTCTAGTCATCATCAGGAGACCTGTGTTTCTTGCAAACATAGCCAAGTGCCTGGATTGTTTCATTGTTGATTGACCTCCAAGATAGCATCAGGATAGTGTCAATGCATATTGCTTTACTTCCTGCGTATTGCTTTACTTCCTGGCTCGGAGGGCCTTTTCCGAAGGGTTAAGGATGCATTGTTGGTTGCCTTTCAACAGCAGGGCTAGTTTACACCCGTTTCCGACTGGCGCCCCAGAGTCACACCGAGCCAAATAGATTAGGATCCACTCTAGATTTCGGTTTCAGACAGGCGAACTTAATTAACAACAATCTGCATTCGGTTCGACTCATGACAAGATCGACGTCTGAACCCAGGACGCTCCAGATTCGACTACAACAGTCGATCTTTTGACTTCAAGAGCGTTGAGTCACTCCTAAGTGTTTCACATGTCAAACTTTTCATGTACTTAATTCAATAACTTGGTTCGGCGTTACTCTGGAGTGCCAGTCTGAAATGGGTGTAATTCTTGCTTTCCCCCCGATGATGTTCAGGTAATCTAATGAAGTGATCTGTCATTAATATATTATTATTATTATTTATTATTATTATTTGTTCGACCAAGACAAAGACTGAACAAAACAATAAAAGCAGAGGAAATAACAGCAAGTTTTAAGATAAAAGGAGCGTAAAAAATAAATAAATAACTAAATAAATAACTAAATAAATAAATAAATAAACAACTTAATAAAAAAATAAATACATACATACATAAACAAATAAATCGAGTTTGTGAGCGAGCAAGCAAGCAAAAGCAACTATATTGATAGTTTATTTCACATTTTTCGCCATTGATTTAGTTTAATGAGACTTTGTAATTATTTGTGTTTATATTTACAGATCGCTGGCAAGAAAGGAGAGAGTCACTGAAAATCCAGTATTTTCCGGACGAGAACCTTTTAAGAAACATCAGCTCCTGTAAAAATGACAGTTTACTTCTTTTTTGTTGTTGATAATTTATGAGTGTCTGAGCAATTAAACCCTGACAAACTGGTAAACGGTAAAGGAACAAACCTCTTGCAAATCTTATCATCATGGACTTGAACTGGTGTGTAAATTTAGGAGTCACTTTGTCACGTTTTTTTTTTTTTTTTTTTTAAATCTATTGGAACACATTTAGTATTTAGTTTTGCATAATCTGTTTCCTGTACACACATTGTAAAATTGGACTTTACCGTGTTTCAGATAAGGCAGCTTGGTAACCGTCTTCGAGGCAGTGTTCCTCCTACCCATCCCTTCATGAGACGGCCCTCGTCTCAACTTTCAATGACTGCCCATCCTTTATTTAAAATCACTGCCTCGCAGTCTCGATTCCCACTAACGAGACACAATCTGTTCTGTCCTTTTTGGGGGGGTTGAGAATTCAAAAATAGGATTTATTGGACATTTGTGTCGTCCGCCGAGCTCGTTTCAAGTAAATTTGGCTGGCGGTTCAATCACCATTTTCTTTATGACCTCTGACCTCTGACCTCTGACCTTTCACTGTCCAAGTGTATTATTTCTTCCAGGAGTCTTAAGTACAGCGTAACCATGGTAACCATGATAGTGAACCACGAAATATATACATGTATTCTCAGTTTAATTTATAATTATTTTAGGCCTATTGACTTCTGAAAAGCTTAACTTTTTGAAATAATTATACGGTCTCTAAGTATAGTTCCTAACATGTTTTTAAACTACTTTACCATTTTCTTGGAAAAAATGTCTCATGAATCATAAACGTGTTGTAAATGAAATGGATCGTCCATTATGTATTGAGCATAAATAATAATACATTAATAGGCATTTATTAGGCACTTTTAAACATTGTATCAAAGCGCCTTGTATTTACACTATTACTACCCCTGTTCATTGGGCATTGAGCATTCCTAAAACCATCTTAACTCCTTTGGAGTATGCAGCACCGGCAGCCAAATTGGCCTACAGGTTGCTAATCATTCACACCAACAATCCCTATCCTCACAGGTACCCGTTTATTCCTGGGTGATGGGAAGCAATTATGGTTAAGTGTCTTGCCAAAGAACACATGTGTCATGACCGGGATTCGAACCCACACTCTGATGACTCGGCCATCAGAACTTGAGTTCAGTGCTCTAAACCGCTCGGCCACGAGACGCAACGATTATTATTATCGTCTCTTAACCCTTACAGTCCCTTTTCCATCAAACTCTAACAGCAGGTTTTGTTTGGATTTTGTTGGACTGGGGACTGCATGAGTAAACTGATCATGCTTTTACATGGGTTCAGGCATACCACCATAATCAGAGTACCACAGTTTGGGCGTTGAGTTACCCATATGGTGTTGGAATTTGTTAAAGTGGGGAAGGATCCTAGTAAATCACTCAGGGGAGTTGGGGTTAATGATCATTAAATTTCAAAAAACGTATTCCGTACATACCCAATGGTTTTTAGAAAGCATGGATTTATTTATTAAGAAACAAGGACTAATAAACAATTGATTCTAAGAACATGTCACATGATCCCATTGGTAAGTGATGAGCCGGAAGTGTAGTGTAACAATGTTCATGTCCATATATGTATATCATTCGTTTACATTGAACTTCCGTCTCCAAAACGTCATCACTTACCAACAGGATAGAGGCAACCAATCATAAAGGAGCACTTTGGTAGCACGAGGGACATGTGATTTCTATGAAAACTGACATGTGATTGGTTTTCTCCATGGAGATTGCCTGAAACTGTTTGCCTGGTAATTTTCCTGGTGTTACATGACCTTCAAGGTGAAATATAGCAATCAGAGTTCAATGGCATGAGTGCTTCAGCCGGCTCAGCAGGGATTCGAACCTTTATTCAGTAGGCCTTTCAGTCTTTACCATGGCTGATCCACTCTTCTTAATCCAAGGATAATCCCTAGACTATCCATAACATTTTATCATAACTCTTATTATGCTGTAGGTTTTTCGGTTTTTTCCATGGTTGATCTACTCTTCTTAATCCAAGGATAATCCCTAGACTATCCATAACATTTTATCATAACCCTTATTATGCTGTAGGTTTTTCAGTTTTGTCCATGGTTGATCTACTCTTCTTTATCCAAGGATAATCCCAAGAGCATCCTTAACATTTAGAGGCAGTAATCTGTAGAGAGATGATCTTCTGTGGGAAAACGTAAAGCCTCAAATGCTTTTAATTGGGACTTGTAATCAGCTGCCGGGATTAAAAAAATGAGGTTAATCCCATCCAACTTAATCTCCTGAAGACGAACAGAGTACAATGTATACTGTTCAAAAAGTCAAGAGCATACCGGCTCTTTTCAGAGCGAACTCTCCTCCCGAAAGAGATATACACATGATTGTACCCACAAGTGTACTAGTATATCGATACTTCCAACTTAATTTCACTCAGCACAAGTTTGATAATTTGAAATCCTCTTTGTAATCAGTCATCCCAACAAGGTTTGTTTTGAACCTGTTATTTTGTACATGAATTATCTGAAAAAAAAGCATGGATGAATAAATATGAAGATTTCAATACGTTGACGAGGTTTTCCTTATTTTGTAAACCTTGCCATATGGCTAATTGATCCTCTTTTTTTCTTGTTTAAAAGTGTAACATTGTGAAGAAGCCGTCTCTTTGTGCAGCACATATTTCCTTTTTGTGTCGTTCCCGACACAAGCGCTATCAATGGCATGAATAATTCACCATTGTCCGCAAGAAAGACTAGACTTTACCAAGAGGAAGTGAAAATGTAAATGATAGCCTTTACCAAGCTAGGAAAAACATCTCACTTTCCTGTACTATACTATTGGATGGGATTGCACAGAGAAACACGAGTTGCATGTACTGTATATCAGTGCCATGTTAGCTTCTCATGTGAGTAAAGCTTCCTCGTTGTGTGGTGCATGTCCGTGGACCCAGCATGCCGCAGCAAAATCAAGGCTAGTCGTTTCATTACACGCACCACGAAATAACAACATATGGAAACACCACTTTTTGCCTGTTGATTTATAAAAATAAACAAATAACAAATCAGGGAATACTTAAAAAGGTAGAATACAGGATTGGTATTAATCAACATTTTTTTATTATTAGTATCAGCAGGCCTCAAATTTCATCTGTGAGAGGGCAAGGCCATTTAAATTTGGCAGAGGGCACTTCCAACTGGAAACTCCTGAAGTTTATGGGAAAGTTTTGAAGGGGCACAATGGTCAAGACCAGGGCAACAGAGACCATGGCCTCCATTTAGTTCCAGACCTGTATCAGTCTGAAAGCTTACTGATTATGAAAGTTCATACCAGTAGTATGTTTCTGTCTGAAATACTGTCAAAGTTGAGAAAATAGAATTTGAAGACCCCCATTTTAATTTTGGTTGTAACAATCGTAATTATGGACAATGTGCATGCTTAAAAGACACGTTTTTTAACAAACTATTTTCTCCTGACTCGGACTACGGATTGAGCCCAAATTTTCACAGGATTGTTTTTTCATGTATATATTGAATCACACAAAGTAAGAACACTACACTGTCAGCTTTACCAATCCTGTATTTTACCATTAATAAAAAGCAGATATCCGGTTTGAATTTAGATGTTTCACATTCCTTGAATATGTTGCTTCAAGTTATTCTTTGATTTGCCCGCGACAATGTTGAAGGCATTTGCCTCTGAATTGGACGAGGTTAAACTTACTCCACAAATAACCTTGTACAATGTTGTATGATCATTTGAACCTATCTAAAAGCCTTTGCTTGATTTTGCGAGTCAGAAAGTGGGTTTAAATAAAAGCGAGTCTGATGTACAGTACTGCTTTGGGAAAGTTTGATGAGACAAAAGCTTGAATATTTTAAGGAAGTTGCCAAAAAGAGTCTGTCATCAAATGATTTGTCAGATGTTTGTATGTTTGCACCAAACACTATGGAGCGCCGAAGGCACGAGATTGGGAACTAGGGCTGAAATGTGAAATCCCATTGGACGCCATTTCAGCAAGTAACTCTTTTGATTCAACAATAGATCAGTGCAGAATGACCATTGCTATCAATAAGATTAAACATTCACTTGCTGAAATGGCACCCATGCATATTTCACTTTCCAACAATAGAGCTCCAGTTCCCCATCTTGTGCCTTTTGCACTCTATTATCTTTGGTTTGTACGGTGGTAGTTGATATCGGTTCGGTTTACGTAGACAAAACTTTTCATAAATTCACAGTCACGACAGAGCAGTAGAAGTCCAAGGCACACTTATTAGTTTAACTTCTAAAACTACAGTTTATTTACAAATCTCAAATCAATGAGTCATTTTTTAGATTTTTGTACAAATTCTGAGGCAGGCATCCACGTCCTTTACTAGTATGACAGATTTTACTACAAATTTAACCAAGTTGGACATGATCTATGATATAAAAGAAATGTGACCCTTTAAAAAAATGTTTGATAAATACTGAAACTGATATTGATGTACAAGGATTCAGCACTGTACTCCATATCTGATCATGAATGATTGTCACAGGATGGTGGTCTGAAGATGTATTTCAAAACTCATAAATTTTACAACGAAAATAAGTATTTGACAAGCACTTTTTCAAGCCAAGTAGGCCCCTCAACTGACCTTACAATACTACAATCCCTGTTTGTCAGGCACTGAGCATTCCTAAACCTGCCTCAACTCCTTAAGAGTATGCAGCACCGGCAGCCAAATGGGCGCACAGGTTGCAACCATTCACATCAACAATCAGGAACAAGTTTACTCCTGGGTGATGAGAAGTGATTATGGTTAAGTGTTTTCCCAAAGGACACAAGTGTCACCTTCGGGATTTGAACCCACACTCTGATCACTTATCCATCAGAACTTTACTTCGCTCCACAATGACACGCCAATCACATTTAACAAAATTGTTCATGATGGACGTCCATTTAAGATATCACTTCACTCCTTGATGTGAGGTTCACTTTGGTTTGGTACCATCCTGTGTATAGTCTTGAAGAACTCCTGATAAATGATCGTTGTGTGTTTTAAATTTCCTGGGTCCTTTTCGAGCCGGTCTCTTCTTCCTTTGGTGTACCTGTCGGCAAAATAAATTTGAAAAATCCATTCAGACAATCAGAAAGAATTAAAAAAAATTAGTTGTTGCAAACTGCTTACCAACCACAAGGACCGGTTGTATAAATGCAAAACATTGTTAATGGCCTCACGTTTCGACCCTAGCAGAGCCTTTCTCAAAGGCTAAAGAAAGAATACGAACTGTTCCTTAATGGATTAACTCTTTTAGGACAACTTTTTTCGGACTTGTACTAAACTTCCACAAATTCCAGCACATTTTGTATTCCGTTTTTCCTTGCAATTTTGTGAAAACAATTTCAATTTTCTGATCTCTAAAACTGTTGCAATAAGTTTGAGGCACAATGGATCAGTGGCTATTTATACTCAGTGATGTTGTGCATTTGTCTAAGGTTTCAAGGTGGTGAATTCCAAAGTCTTGGCGCTATGTTGGAAAAAGGCTCTGTCCCTGTAACTGGCCAAGCAAGTTTGGGAAACATGTGGCGTAATGCTGAACAGACTCTTTAGGTCTAACGCTCAAACTTGTTCACATCTAGTCTTCTTTGATCAGTTGGATGTTGATTGAAATTACTGTTTCTTTCAATAACCCCCCCCCCCACCCAAGCATGGTATTCTTGCTTTTTTAATCCGATTTCTGATTTTTTGTTTTAATCTCAGAAAAACAGTAAGACAGTAAAATTGTCTGAAATGTATGTTTCAGGCTATACCCTGTGTAGGTCGGCCCTTGTACTCAATAAAAATGTTTCTCTCTTGTCAAGGGTCATTTATCATGCCTTCTTCTCATGAAGTCAAATCTTTAAAGGATGTAAAGTACATTACATGATAGAAACGTCTTCCTCTGCATTTTGGTCCTCTTATCTTTTGGTCACAGGTGGGATTTGGGGGAGGGAGGGGGTTCAGTTGCCCCCCAAAAGAATTTTGGCAAAACAGTGGGGAAAATTTGGGCAAAGCAGCGAAAAAAAGAGAAAAAAAACCTTTTTATTAGAAATTGGTACTTGTCTTTTTATCTGTGAAGGATTTTGGGGAAATCAACCCGTCTTAAAGAGTCCCTATACACCTGTGCTTTTCTAAGCTTTTGGTTGTCTAGAATACTCACATGTTTTAAGCTGAGATCTTCCATGGAGGATATTCCCTGTTTCTTCAAATGTTCTTCAATTTTACTTTCATCAATGGAGTCCACTGCTGTGGTGTTCCATAACTCTTTCAGTTCTAAGATAAAACAAAATGCTTATATTAGGAACAGGTACTGTTTACCACGCCAGGTTCAAGAGATGAATCTGTGAAATACGTAAGAGGCCCAAATTGAATGAATTCCAGAAACTTGAGAGCAGATGTAAGCAAATGTAGGGTCAACCGTAAGTTGTTGCCTTGCATGTTAACCTTGATTAACCTTCCTACTGTCTGACAACTCAACATCATCCACCATGGGTTTGAATGATAAGCTATACCCAGCCTGTAATGATTTGCTGTGAATGCATCTACACAGTACACAGTCAACCCTCCTACTGTTTGACCATTCAATATCACCCACTGTGGTTTTGAATGATAGATATAAAAAACTATGCCAGCCTGCTAAATGTCATGTGATGAATGCATCTACACAATGTACAGTCAACCCTCCCACTGTCTGACCATTCAATATCCATTATGGTTTTGAATATCAATAAACTATGCCAGTCTGCAATATGATATCAGGTGGTGAATGCATACACGGTACACAATCAACCTTCCTACTGTCTGACCATTCAATATCATCCACAATGGGTTTGAATAATAGCCAACCAAATCCAGTGAATGGTTTCATATGATTGGTCAACTCACTGGGAAATGTTTCCAAGATTAAGAAGATTAATTATTGGATTCTCTTCAGACCATTTAGTTTTACTACTTAGGTATTAAAGGACATTCCATTGTCGGATTGACTCCAACCTACCCTCATCCACCTTGAGCTGACAGGATTTATCGTTGAAGAAGACCACTTTCTTCTTATCTGCTCTGGTGATGATGATCACCAAGTCACCAAGAACCTGAAATGAATGGAAAGAGAGAGAGAGAGGGAGCATCAGTTACAAAACAGCACGGAGCATTTGGCTCCTGTCGCTTTTTTGGCATGGGATAAAAGTCTATCATATGGCTAGGAGATGCAAGAAAATCCACTTAGTTGGCTCCAAAAATTTCTCCAAAACTACTACTACTAATAATAATAATAAAAATACAGCATTTGTAATGCACACTTTACTGTAGAAACATTCAAAGGTGCCGGTCATGAAGAGGTAACATTAACATATTT
The DNA here is from genome assembly GCA_911728455.2 of Marthasterias glacialis. NCBI lineage: Eukaryota > Metazoa > Echinodermata > Asteroidea > Forcipulatida > Asteriidae > Marthasterias > Marthasterias glacialis. Next base: position 23,064,984 of record OU452229.1, on the reverse strand, counting down.
TCAAATAGTTGGAAAAGCAAGCGTGAAGACTTGTTTTTTTCAGTTTCTGCTGAAAGAGAGTGCAGGCCTCAATCTTAAGAAAAACGGGGGCAGGCCTTTGCTGGCCAAATCAGAGAAATTGTACAAGGGCATGCTGGCCAAGTTGGTAGTGACAGTGCAATTTTTCTGAAGGGTATGCTGGCCAACTCGACGGGGCATGAGGCCAATGGCCTCGGTGGCCTCGGTTAAGATCAAGGCCTAGAGTGATGTTGTGGTTTTGTCTAGAAAAGGTTTCAAGGAGGTGAAATCCGAAGTCTTGGTGCTATGTTGGAAAAAGGCTCTGTCCTCGTAACTGGCCAAGCGAGTTTGGGAAGCATGTAGTGTAATGCTGAACAGACTCTTTGGGCCTAACGCTCAAACTTGTTCACATCTAGTCTTCTTTGATCAGTTGGATGTTGATTGAAATTACTGTTTCTTTCCATAACCCCCCAACCAAATCCTCTCAAATCCATCTTGTGGTTTTGTTTGAATTTGACGGACTTGATACCCCGAAACCCGCCACTCTCAGAAACGAGGCCAGGCGTGGATTTCACAAAATTAGTCCTACCTTAGGACTAGTCCTAACTTACGACTAGTCCTATAAGTTAGGACTAGTTACTCATCCTAACTTGAGATAAGACTAGTCCTAGCGCTTTGTGAGATCGAGCCCAGGGGTGGATTTCACAAAACTAGTCCTAACTTAGGACTAGTCCTATAAGTTAGGACTAGTTACTCATCCTAACCCGAGATAAGACTAGTTCTAGCGCTTTGTGAAATACACACCAGGATCATAAATTTGGTCATAGCCCAAACATTTGGTTGCTGCGATAGAGTGGAGTATTTTGATGGATTTTGTATAGTTCCTGAACAATACACCAGAGGAGTTAGTGTTGGTTGATAAATCATCTTGATGAAAAGTCAATCATGTGGAAATAATCATCATGCTGCGTTTCAATTTTCCTGCAGAAACTCAATAATATGTCCATTTTTTTTACTACCCCCATGACAAGTCGACAACATGTGGCGCTGAGCCACAAACTATGGAACACCAGGTCCCAATAGACCGATTGCGCGACCTACGTCACGTGACCCCTGTTGGGTACAAAATGTAAACACACACGTAATCCTCCATAGGAAAGGGTGGTACGGTACACGATGAGTAATGCATTTAGTTTATTCGATCGAGGCTTTTTTTGCTCGAAATATGTGAAAGATATTCCAGAGTTTGTACCAAAGACCTTCAAGTGGCTGAATAAAGCCAGTAAGGACAGTTCCAGCAAATCTTGAAAATTGTAAAAGTACCCTATAAATGTGCACGATGTGTACAGCGCACGACGGAACGTTAGGCCAGACGACCGCGATCACCACACTTTTCAACACAAAAATGTCAAAGTTTTGAAGCTGAAATCCTCCAAAGAAATTGCTTTCCAAAACTGTGTGATTCCTTTGCCTATTTGAAATTCTGCAAGGCTAGGTATTAATGCTCACTTTTCACAACGTTGTTTATCCTTTTTTACAGTAATTTAGGCCAACATTACAAACAAAATAACACACGGGTGGCTACATAATAGTCGTCCGACGCCGGTAGTGCATGGCTAAAAAAACCTCTTTTCAGAAGAATTCTGTTAAATTATGAAACAGAGATGTGATTTAAATTAATGCCACACCACACTACTTTAAATAAAGGGGCTGATTAACTAATTCATTGCTTAACGAAAGTATAATCGACTGTTTTCGAACTCACTCTGTGTCACATCTCTTTACACGTATTTTTTCACCAGCTGTATGACGTCATACCCGATAGGGGGTCACGTGACAGCATGTAAACATTGTCGCGCAATTGGTCTATTTCATGGCGCTGGTTACCAATAAATTATACGCTAACAGAGCCCTGTAAAGCATGTACTCCTACGGGACGTTGGCAGGGCGTTAGCACAGAGTTGAAATTTGGCCCTGTTGAGATGCTCCCTACTACAAGAATCGTTCACATCTTCTGGCTTTGCAATGTACATTGAAGATGCAGAGAAATGTGTTCAATTTTGATTGATTTTTTTTTTTTAGTTGATTGTGAAGTGGACTCGATAAGAAGAATTACCTCGATGCACTTCTCGTAGTTTGGTAAACTTTCCTGAATGTCATCCATCATGATACCTCCAAGACCCTGTTGATCGTACTTCGTGAGGAGACGGAGCAGAGCTTTACGGTTCCTCAGGTGGAAGGTTGCCTTGTAGAAGTACTTGCCGTCTTCTATTCCAATCTTAGGATTGTTGGGAAGAGCCTGGGTGCACGACAAGGAAATATTTAAGATCTTTTATCCTCGTCATAACCATACCAAGGATTCTTACAAATATCCCACATGCAAATGACAATGTTCGGAACACTTCCAGCGATCGATCTCCCCCCAGTTTGTGTTGTAAATTTACCTCGTTGATGAGCCACATCTTCTGCTTGGGAGATGCGTTGAGTTGATTTGTCTCATCTAGGATTTCTTCAATGCTGAGGGGGAAGGTATCGCCTTGCTGATGACGTTGCTGTGTGAGGACAAAGGGAACAAGTGATGTTTGAAGCTTTGCACGGTGTAGGTGACTAAGAACAAACTATTGCTAGTAATCTAGTACAACCATCTATTACTAGCAATCTAGTACAACCATGTGTTTATTAAATCGCTTTTGTCAGGAGTGTTGGCTCTGAAAAGAGCCGAAGTGGTCTTTTTCACTCCAGCTCTTTTCAGCGCCAACACACCTCACAAAAGATATTTAAACACGTGGTTGTACCCGCAAGTTCACTTGCAATAGTTAATTCATAAGGGAATATATAAAGTTAGCGTCCCTTGTGTGATATCTAACCCTCCTACTCTTGGTACCATTTTTCCAGCAGGTTGACCGACCTTTTCAAACTATTCAACTGCACAGGAACTGTACGGTGGTACAACTGTGCACAGAACTAACTGTGTAGGCCTACATGTGTGTATTATGCCTTCACCACATGATATCATATTACAGGCTGGCATTGTTCAGACCAGATATTTGATTCTTGTTTTAGGGCAAGGCGGCTTTTAATGAAGGGCACCTCTACGAAGGAAAACTACATGTCTACTGGAACCTTTTCAAAGGGCACCATGGGCATGGGGGCAATTGCCTCCGTTGCTCCAGGATGTACGTATACATGTTTATAACACCTCTTCCTTTGATTCTATCTGTCGATTAGTCGAACGTGCGTCACGTGGTGTTGTGTATTTTTACTATCACACTTCACACCGACCAAAAGAACTATTAAATGGTACTATCCAACGACAACCTCGAACCCGGTGAAACGATCAAATAGTACGTGCATTTGAGACACGATATGAGAACGAAGGCAGTGTGGTACCCCTTCTTTCTTTTTGTCAAGATTTCCTGTCAGATTTTATACAGTTGTTTGAAGACTGATATACGCACAGTTGTTTAACGAATATTACCACAAAATGGATAAAATTGAGGTGTTATAAAACAAATATTGACTGCTTTATCTCGTGGCGTAGTAAAACTAGTCACTCTCGGTGATCCCCGGAGCCACCTATCTTCCCTCGGCTCCGCCTCGGGAAGATAGACTGCTCCGGGGATCACCTCGAGTGACTAGTTTTACTACGCCACTCGAAGCAGTCAATATTTGTATAATATCAGGCCCATTTATCATTTAAAACCACACAGTAGGAGGGTTAAAAGGTTGTTTTCAATATTCTACTTGGGGTGTGATCCCTGACTACACAGCAGTTTCAGGTTGAACGGCTTCTGACTGGCACCCCCCGAACAAAGATATTGACAAAAATAGGGAGACCCCCAGTATTAGGGCTAGACATCTCAGTCAGTAGAGCACCGGCACGTTTTCAGGGTCACAGGTTCAAATACTGCTCTAGTCAATTTTTTCTTTGTTCACCCCAAAATTGAATTCAAAAAGAATATTACCTTCATGTGATCCACAATCTTAGCGAGTACTCCAAATTTATACTTGGAGCTACCCTGCATCATCCTGTAGTTGTACCCGCCAGAGCTTGAAGTTGACCCATGGCTACGAGCTGCAGGATAAGACAAATATATTGCTGTAACTTGGACTCCCTTGGAGTTATTTCCAGTGACCTATTGAATCCACCAGCAGGGTTCTCCCCAGGATTTTTCAAAACTGTGGGGCATTCTGGACCCAAATTTTGAAAGTGTGGCCGAAGCACGCTGAATTGGTAGCAGGTCCTTGGAATGTTTTTATTTAATGTTTATGTTTGGTTTGAAAAGCTCTACTGTGCATTTTGGAGTTTTTAAAATGGTTTTATGCGAGGATTTTTTGTGAACTTGATATTAAAAACTTTAAAAAAAATAAAATAAAATAAAAATATATATATATTTTGTTTGCGTATCGGCCGTAATTTCTGCGTATCGGCCCGATACACTAGCATGGGGAGAACCCTGACGAGAATCCATCGGAACCAAACAGTTAAATTATGACAGCCTGAACTTGTTGCTCAGCAGGGGAGTTTTTTTCTTTCCCTACTTTTAAAATCTCACTTCAATTATTGAATATGGCTATTTCATATGCATCCTTTTCAAATTGATTAATAATTTAATGTAAAAAATGCAAAAAAGACTTTGTAAGGCATAGGCTATGCATGGAGAAAGAAAATACATGCATGTCCTTCCTCCATTGCCTATGTACGTTGAAGACATGAAATGGTCTTATATGTTTTTTTTTGAAAAATCTACATTTCTACCTTGTGCTTTGGAGTCTGTGACTTTCTTCCTCTTGGCTTGTTGTTGTGATGAAGCAGACGGCTTCGGTCTTTTCTCCACCACAGGCTGTGCCAAGGCACGCTTGCGGAATGCTTCCCGCTCTCTCAGTAGGGCTGCATCCATCTTGAAGTTCTGGTTAATATCTCTAGTTGAGGTCAGACTCAGAACTTGACGTTTTAAAGTTTGGTGTCGTCACACTGCGATCCCATTGAGCAATCCTTCTCAGGTTTCTGAATGTATGAACTGCAACTAGTTGATTTTATTTGTTTTGCAAAACACGGTTTTACTGTTACTGGCCACTACATTTTCATTCATTTTGACCAAAAATAATCTATTTGCGTGAAGAGACCAGTGCTGTAAGAGACTGGCTTTGGTCATGAGGCATGAACAAGTGTAGCCCCATACATTGTGCCAATACGCTGGACTCCCTCCGCTTCTTGGCCCAACGAACCCTGTCCTTTAAAACCAGACATCAACTTTCAAATCGAGACTTACTTTTTTTTGGCAAATTTATCCCTCAATGATCGGTCGGTCGTTGCTGTCAGACATGTCAGACTCACAGGAAGAGTCTTGAGAAGATTTCCGCACGATCCCCTGTGCGATAAATCCTAGGCTTTTGCTGGAATTTTATGTCAAATATCGGTGATATAAGCCCACGTCAACGACGGCGGAGGAGTGATGGTTGATGTTCAGCGCGGGTGGTATTTCTGCACTAGTCTTTATTCCAGCAGTCATCTTGCGACGTTTACCTGATAGTGGTGACGTCAAGGTGTCGCGCGGCAGTAAACGTTCTTGAATGTGCTGACTGATTGTGCGCATTACCTTGACGTCATCACTATCAGGCAAACGTCGCAAAATGACTGCTGGAATAAAGACTAGTGCAGAAATACGACCTGCGCTGAACAGCAACCATCATGGCTCCTCCGCCGTCGTTGACATGGGCTTATATCACCGAGATTTGACATAAAATTCCAGCAAAAGCCTAGGATTTATCGCACGGGGGACCGTGCGGAAATCTTCTCCAGACTCTGCCTGTGAGTCTGACATGTCTGACAGCAATGACCGACCGATCATTGAGGGATAAATTTGCTAAAAAAAGTAAGTCTCGATTTGAAAGTTGATGTCTGGTTTTAAAGGACAGGGTTCGTTGGGCCAAGAAGCGGAGGGAGTCCAGCGTATTGGCACAATTTATGGGGCTAGAACAAGTGGTGATCAGATTCAACATATTTTACAAACACAATAAAAAGCAGCTTAACAAATAAACAAAAAATAAAAATCAAAACTAATTTATTAATAATAATACAAGTAATATTAATAATAACAATATAAAAAAACAGGCTGTGTGGCTGTGTGTGCTCGGAGTCAGAAATATGTGTACGTACTTTGTTTCCCTCTTTTTTTTAAACACTTTATTTTAATATTTTTGGTATTCAAATAAGATTTATATTGCTACTGTAATTATGAAGACCAATTTTGTGATAATAATTCACCAGATGTCAAAAATCGTTCACCACAATACATGTAGTGGGGCTAGTCATCCTATTGCTAGTGTCGTGACGTCGTGACTGACAAACTCTCAGTCTCAGTCTCACTAAGTAAGTGTCAGACCATAGAGCAACTGTCAAAACAACATGATTATTTAGACCCAGTTCAAGTTGGATAAATAATGATTATTGATAAATTTTAACTACTTGTCATTTTCATCATATTTATAGTCGATTTATCGGCTTCACTTTACAAATTAGGTGCTCCAGATCCCCTGACAGATCAAAAAAGTTACTCACCATTCAAAAATCGGATAAATCAATTCTCTTTACGATCAAATAAAACAAAATCAAATTTTTGTTTTGGTCTCACTCTCAGGTCCGTCTCCCTCACTCTCTTCTGTATTTGTGATAAATTTTCTTTATCTAAAGGAAACCATATCCTGCCAGCGCACCAGACTGAAGTGAGCACTAAGTTTGGTGCTGGCGCTTAATATCAAAAAGT